>PVKH010013852.1:0-16697 GCA_004027955.1 Chaetophractus vellerosus
AATCACAATTTATTCAATTAAAAACAGCTTAATAGCAGCTGCAAATTATTTTTGAAAGGAGGCAGGATATAAATAAAAATGGAAATATATTGTACAGGTTTTGTGTAGCCGCTGGTGATATAAAGATAGGTAAGTTTTAGTGCTTATCTTTCAGTAGCCTGGTCAGGTGGGGAGACTAATATGAACAAATTAACTGTAATTCAGTGGTAACTACTACAATAAAGGCATAAATGAAGTGCTGTGAAAGCATAGAACAGGCAGCGGCTGATTGTTTTGGGGGCCGTTCAAGATGACTTCAGTTTAAAAATAAAGAAAAAAAAAAGATGTCTTCAAAGGGGTGACATTTGAATTGGGTCTTAAAGGATAAACAGGAGTTTGCCAGGGGGAGAGCATTCCAAAGAAAGATGAAACCACCAAGGAATTCTATTGGAATCTTAATAGCAATACCAATAGTAAAAATTCAGATGTATTTCAGGAAAAATGAGATTTTAATAGATGTAGAAGGAACATAGGAAGTGGTTAAATATATTCAGTGAATAAGACTTGTCCCCAAATGTATGTGTGAGGAAAATGATGGAGTCAGAAACCACCAGAAGGCCATTTTCTGCAGACCCTGGGTATCTCTTTATAAAACGAGGTGTCTGCACTCCTCAAATGTTAATTGGAAATGTGGTCTGGGTTTTCTCCCTGAGAGGCTGTAAATCTCTATTTCAGTCAGGGATTTGGTCTTTTGGATTAATATATAATGTCCTTGAAAACTCTCAAATCTTTTCTTATTTTTTTCTTAAGAAAAAAGAAACTTCTTTAAAAAGCTACATAATATTACTAGAATTAGCTCATTTTAACAAAGGTCACAGCGTTTTTGAGTAGTAAACACTATTATAGTTTCTACATGTTTGGCAGGCATGCCTGCATCTCTGGAATAAATGCCTAGAGCTCCAGGGCCATGTGCCGGCTGGGTCTGGTGGAAGCCTGAAGCCAGTGGGTACTTGGGAAGGGGCAGATGCATCCTGTTTCTTCTCAATCACAGCCTAAAAGAGAATCAAGGCAAAAAGCTCCCTTTGCTTGAATCAACCAGACTATTGAGCAAGTTTAGAGCTTGTCTGGCCTGCTGGTTCCAATTAGGGCTTAGGAACTAAATGGGTAATAGGAGAATTATTTGAGAAGCTGCTGTCAAGAATCTAGAATTCCATTCAGTTGCAACTCAGCAGCACCTGGTTTCTATTCCTAGGAAATTTCCTCCTGTGATGATAATATCAGCAATTAACATACTTGTATTTACAAAGCTTCACTCTTCTGGGAGTACTCAACCTTTGGGAGAGGTCAGCTAATTAATTTCTACAATGTTTCAGATTAGACTGCTGCATGTTTTATGACTTTAAAGATTACAGCGATTATTAAGTCACAAAAATATTAAATCACTTTTGTAAGGACTGCCAGTAAGGAAGTGATAGTTATAAGCAAAGAACTCAGCTCTTTGACGTTCTGAGAAGTGATATCCACTGCCTCAAAGCAACTTCCTCATGGAAGTGCCCACCCAATTTTTAAGTGAGGAGAAAAAATAATAAAGGGAAGTCTCATTATCAACAGAGAAACTGTAATTATGCTAATATGAAGTCATCTGAAATTATCCATATCTCTGGAATTTGCAGATAACTTCTTAGTAACTATGAAATCAGGGGTTGGACAAATGCCTTTCTTCTGAGATGGAGTGGAAAGGTCTCTGGACCTTGATCCATGAGATTTGAATTCGAATGTTGTCCCTACGACTTCTCAGCTACGTTATCCTGGACAAGATACTTGCCACTTTGGAATTGCAACTTTCTCAATTGTGAAATGAATGTATTAATAACTCTTCTCTCCTCCTTAACAGCCAGCATCCTAGTTCCAGACACTGTCACCTTTCACTTGATCCACTGCAACTGACTTCCATTGGTATTCTTGGTTTTATTCTTGCTCCTCTACCATTTCCTCTCAACACAAAAGGAACACATAATTTGGACTGTGTCACTTTTTTGCCTAAAACTCTACACTGGCATCCATGGCATCCATTTGTATTTAGAATAAAATACAAATTCCTTACCATGGCCTGAAAGGCCCTAGGTAATCTGGCCCTTGCCTACCTCTCTGGCCTCATCTCCCCCACAGTGTCTCACATTCACTGTATTCCAGCCTTGTTGACCTTACTTGACCACACAAGCTTGCTTTTACTTCTAGGCCTTTACCTTTGCTACTTCAGGCTCTTCCATTTCTGAATGGCCGTCCCTACCATTGTATCTAAAATAGCAACCCCAGACACTTTTGAACAATTTATTTCACATTTTTGCCTTCGTGACTGTTATCAAGATGTGAATTTGTCTTGTTTAGTTAATTGTTTACTTATTGTCAGTCTCCCCCATCAGACTGTAAAGTTTTGTGAAGGCAGGCATCTTGTCTGTTTTTACTGTGTATTCAAGAGTTTGGAGTAATATTTGACAATCTAGCACATGCCAGTCCCTCAATAAATATTTGTAGAATAAATACATGAATAAGCTTGAATGATATAATACATATGGAAGAGTCTGGCTCACAGACTGCTTAAAGTTGCTGTTTATATCCTTACTCTGGAGGACTTGTTCTAGGGTAACAGGAAATAATAACAATAGTTAATATTTATTGAGCTCTTATCAGATGCCAGACATTGTTCGAAATGCCCTTCATGTGACTTCTAAGATAAGTACCATTGTTGCTCTAATTATAAAGACAAGGAAACTGAGAAACAGAGGGGTCAAGTAATTTTGCCAAAGGAATACAGCTATTAAGTGGCGGAACTGGAATTTGGGCTTAGGCAGTTTGGTCCCACAGCTCTGATCATATCACTCAAACACTCAAAACCACCTTCTTAGCCTGGCATTCAAGTCTTTCAACAAGTTGACAATTTGACAACAGCCAGCTCTCCCAATCTTGTCTCACTATTCATTCATAGATATCACCTTATGCTAAGGACTGACCTAGGTCCAGGGACTATGGCGCTGAACAACCCACTCCCTTTCCTCAAGAAATATAGGTCTTTGAGAGCCTGCTTCGCATGTATGGGGTCCCAGGTTCAATGCCCAGTACCTCCTAAAAAAAAAAAAGTAAGCCAGGGAGTGGGTGTAGTTCAGTGGTTGAGAACCTGCTTAGCATGTACAAGGTCCCAGGTTCAATCCCTAGTACCAAAAAAAAAAAAAATTATCTATAGCTATCTATAGCTATAATCTATATATATATACCTATATATATATCTTTTGGGACAAAGGAAAGGATGAATAAAAATGTGAAAGTCCTTATTTTATTAATATTCTCAGCATAATCAAACCATTATTAAATTTCAGCAGGACCTTTCTATATTTTACAACCTAAAATTTTTCTTTTAGGACAAATGATTGACTTCAATATTTATGAGATGTCTTTCAGATACCTGATTTCTCCAAACACTGACCCAGCTTTCAGAGTAACCAAAACTTGAGCACCATCAGAGCCTCCAAGAACTTGGACTTCTCCTTCCTTGATGATAAACATTTCTTTGCCAATTTCTCCCTATATGCCCAATAAAAAGAAGAAATGGTAGTCATTTTATTATTGATAATTTGCCCCAAACTGAAAAACAGGAGCTTTTCTGGAGTAGTAAATGTAAATGAAGGAGTAAATGTAAATAAAAGTGATTATCTCAAGAATTGAGATTGTTACATATAGTGGCTGGACATACATAAAAAGAAATGATCAGAGAGATGGTACTTCCCAACATGAGTGCTGGGACAGTGAGGATATTTCAGTCAGTCCACTGATCCAGGAAAAGGCAGGGCTGGCATAAGTAATTGCTTGTAAGCATGGCTACACCTGACTTTGGTGATCACTGTTAAACTTTGAAGAAAGTACCTGCAACCACTCAAAGGTTAGTTCTTTACTGTTTTGCCTATGGCATCTGATTTTGAGAACTAGGGCATAGGAGACCTTTAAGCTATTATTCTTATCCCATATTGGAAGGAAAAAGTTAATGCAGCTGTTCTATTTTGCTCAGTTCTTGCTTATCTCTGGGGATTCTGGAGCCAGGACAATGACCCTTGTTCAAGTCCTGAGACCAAAACCCCAGAAGCATTCCATAGTCACTGGTTAATGAGGCTATTCTGTGCACCCGAGGCAGTGGGGTAGGCTGTACCAGGCTGTCAGCATTGTTTAATGTAGCACAAAGGTATATGATGTGCACCTGCTGCCTAGTGTAGCGTCTGCGCCATGACCAGCTAGCTCCTTTTAAGAACGCTGGACACCCAAACTCAGGTGAGTTTTCCTGGAGGAGATATTTGCTTGTGTCTCTGAGATTCACAGCTGGAGAGAAAAGCGTATCCGGGCAATCCACGCAAGGGCCCCAGGTAGGGGGCCTGTAGCTGATCTCTCTAGCCTTTGTCTATATCTATTCTTATTCTGCTGTTCCTGCACAGTGTCCATTGCTGTATAAATCCTAAGCCATAAATATAAATTTAGGTTGGGTTGTGTGAGTCCTTCCAGCAAACCACTAAACTAGTGGGTAGTCATGGGACCCCCTGCAACACATCCCCTCACTTCAATTTCCAAAAAGAATAAACATGTCTTACAAGAGACCTAAGGGGCATTTGAATAAAAAGGGGGGGGGGATAAGCCATTAAACTCTCTATATAGGTCAGTTTGCGTAATACTAGGCAAACTATTTGGATAATAGCCCTATATGTCTTAATGAGTTGGGTCTTGATCACATTGAGTTAAAAAACAATTGTGTGAAAACAATAAATTCACTTACATGGTTCAGGAGAGGACTGGGTTTTGAGTTAATCAAACATTCTGGTTAACCATAGTTTCAAAGGATTAAAGTACACTAAAATCAACCAAAGATTAAACAGTATTTATTACAGTTTAGGGATGAATGAGATAATGTCCAGTGGTGAGCTCAGTCTTGATGTATAGTTGGCACTCCTTTATGAATGTGGGAAATATAATTTAACCTTTCTCTGAGAAGTTTCGAAGTCCTGTAATGCCAAGGGTTATTTTTCTCAACATTAGCTATTGTTGAATTATTATTGTGAAGTTAATTTTAAAGTTATCAGACTCCAACTCTTAATTAACATCTGGGAAATTAAAGTTCTCATTTTATCTCCTCATTACCCTTATGAAGAAGATAAAGTACCATCATTTCCATTTTACAGAAAGAAAAACCAAGGCACAGATAACCAAGGTTCCATGACTCAGTAAACAGAATCAAAAGAAAGCCTAGAATCCAGATCTCCTAATTGAACAATGAAAGAAGTATGTTTATCATTTACATTGTACAGAGTATTAAGCATATCTTTATACTTAAATATGGAGCAATATAGAAATTTCAATATAGATGGATTTTCATTATAGTTATTTACACAATATCAGTGCTAACAGCAATCTTGCATTTGTATAGTATTCTTTAAAATAATAATAATATCTGATGTCTACATACCTCCTTATTTTAACCCCTGTATTTATTCTCTTTGAACATGCATGAATAGCAAAGCATTTTCATTGATATTAACTCATTTACTTCTTGCAAAAATCCCTGTGAGGTTAAATATAAAAAGCATCCTTACTCTTAGGTAAAAATTGGTAGTTGAGGCCTGAAAAGTAAAGTGTCTTGAGCAAACTTATAGGGTTAGTAGGTGACAACTATAGAACTGACAGCATCGATATCACCTGAATCTATATAATACATAAAACTAGACAATATCTAATTATTACTCCAATATCAAGACCAATCTCTCAAAAACCAGTATAATAGCTATGAATGATTAAAAAATTACCAAAAGTTTCTGAATATTAGTTTTCCAAGACATACTCCTGGAAGTAATGATTTGGACAAGGTTGTATTCCTTATTGTTTGCATGAAGTAACTCTTAAGGAACTGGAATGATTTTGCAAAGGCAGTTATTATAACTGACTGGAGGTAGAAGTACGTAATGGGTATTTAAATATAGTTCAGCACTTTTAATTATATTTTAACGATGATTTCAGTAATTTTCCAAGAGGATCCGGCAGAATCAACCAACCAAAACTTCCACTATTTCTTGCATATTTCTAGGCTAATTGCTGCAAGTTTAATTAGCATTCAAATGAAGTAGACATTCCTCAGAGAACTTGCGGCTGACAGCATGTGCAAAAGAAGATCAAGTCAAGCTCTTGTGGTTGGTTTATGTATTAATTTAGTGAAAGTGTAAAAATGCAAGAGCTTCACTACAGTGAGATAGCTCTTAGTGAGGGGGCACTTCAAATTTCCCGGGTCCCTGTGTAGGAAGCTATTTCAAAGGCTATGGGAGGCATTGTGGCACTTAAGCATACCCCATTGGAAAAGGGTAGAGCTACTCAAAGTGTGGTTCCTGGACAGTGGCATCAGCCTCACTTAGGAGCCTGTTTGGCTGTGCAAATTCTTGGACTTCACCTCAGATCTACTGAATCAGAATGTCTGAGCATGGAGACCCAGGAATCTGTGCTTTAACAAGATCTCCAGATGATACTTAAGCACACTAATTTTGTGAAACATTACCTTTGAATATCCGGGGGAAATTCCCAAATGCTCTTTGAAGCAGTCCAAGCTACCCACCCAGTAAATTTAGGAGCCACTTGAGGATTAGGCAGGTCAGTAAATTCAATCCCAGCTGTCACCCTTTCTTCAGTTATTTAGATCACTTGCAATAGAATATGAGTTTATTTCCACTTCTTTCTTATAATGGTTTGTGGAACTGATAAGCAAAAACCAAGCTGTATTCAGCTGTCTAAAAGCTGGTCGAGTAACAGCCTTTCATCTCTGTCAATATTTACCATGATTTAAGTTCCCTCTTCAAAACAAAGCAAAACAGCAGCAACAACAACAACAAAAAATGTGGTTGGTAGTTCTTATGTCTTCTCATTTCTGCTCTTCCAGCTATTTGTTCCTTTCCTTCCCTCAAGTGTGTCCACTGCTCGGTTTTTACTCTCGAGTGATACACGTGATGGAAAGAAGCAATTAGAAATGAGAAGGCTGCATCTCCTCTGCATTTCACACTCTGTTAAGCAAATCTACATTGCTTAGGGGTATGGACACCAAAGCTATACGAGTTTATCTCAATTTTCAGTCCCAGCTGCTATTGGAAGATTGAAAGGCCATATTGGTGCAATAAGGTCACCCCATTCCAAATGCACCATTGCCCTAAAGGAGTCTTTAAAATGCACTGTGGTTTATAGCTCCCATTTTCATGAAAATGATTTTATATCAACAATCTGCCTACTTCTAATTTGTGTGGAAATGTGTGTTTTTGGTTTCCATTGTATCACAATCTCGCCCCCAGTTTTTCTCTTACTACTGACAGCGCTTTCTCAGTTGCCTTTTCTAAGCCTTCTGCATTGACCTCCTCCTTAAACATAATTATTCTTCAGAGTTTCAGCTTTGGCCCTCTTCTCTCACCTTTTCTTGAGCTTCTCATGAAGTCACCTTCCATTATATATATTCCAAACATTTACCTGCAGTTCCATCCTCTCTGATGGCCTAGAATAATTTCCAATTGTGCACCTGGCATCTCCACCTGTATGGATGAAATAACTCACACTCTGTTTGACTTCATCTTTCACCACTATCCCAACTGCTCACTTGCTTCTGTTGCTGGATCTTCTCTAAGTTCTTGGCTAAGCTATAAAAAATGAAAATTAAGTGCAAGCCAGTTTAGGTAGGCCAGTAATTTATTAAGGAATGGGTAGAAGAGAAATGGGAGAAAATAACAGATTATGGGTCCCAGGTAGAGAGGAAAGGGGCTGAAAAGAGATAAAGAGGGCTGATTTATAGACTACAATTCCCCATTACAGATTACAAAGCCCCAGGTTTACTTGTGTGCTGATCCAGGTAGGGGGAGAAAAGGCTAGAACAGGGGAAAAACATGGCTAGAATAGGGTTGGAACAGGGCAAGGGGAAAAAAGGAAAAAGGGCCAATTTGGATTTGATACTTGCTTTTTAAACCGTTAATTATTCCGCCCTTTTGCTAATGTCAGGGGAGGAATCCCAGCTTTGATTGGTTGCCCCACCCCTCAATCCCCTGGGAGGGCCCAATGATAAGGCCCCTGGAGAACATCTGGGGCTTCTCCTTGATTCTGGCAGAAATCCTATTCCGAGTGGGGGTTCTCTCAAGGTTCTTCCAGCAGCTGTCTTGTGGGGTATCCATGGCTACGTGTTTGAGGCAGTGGTTTATCTGGCCAGGTCACAGATTTGTCTCTTTATTCCCTAACTAGGCTGCTTTACTTCCATTCCTTGAACATGCCAAGTCTTACCTGCTTCATGGCTCATGGCTCCAAGTACTCATTTAAAATGCTTTTCTCTCCACTCTTTTACTAAAAAACAACTTTTCTTTAGATTTTATGAAAGTTATGCCTGACAACCTGACAATCTTGCTGCTCCACTTTAGCCTCCCACACCATCTAAATTAAGTGCCTGTGGCATTACACACTCTCTCTCCTGGAAACTTCTTTTCCCCCTTATACAACTTACCATATTTTGTACTTATGTATTCATTTAATTTCATTTGTTTATTGTTTGTCTCTTCTATCAGCCTAGTAGTTCTCAACTCTGGCTACATTTTAGAGTCATCTGGGGGGCTCTTAAAGAAATTTGGAAATGTGGACTCCACCCAAACCAACTGAATCTCTCAGATATAGACATTCAGGTGAGTCTGATGTACCTTCTGTGCTTTGAATACCACAGCACTAGACCATAAGCTCCTGGAGGTCATGAACCATCATATACCCAGTAACCAGC
This sequence comes from Chaetophractus vellerosus, assembly GCA_004027955.1. Lineage (NCBI taxonomy): Eukaryota > Metazoa > Chordata > Mammalia > Cingulata > Chlamyphoridae > Chaetophractus > Chaetophractus vellerosus. Next base: position 8,792 of record PVKH010013852.1, read on the forward strand.
ATAGTGCCTTGCCCACAGTAAATATTCAAGAATATTTGAGTTTTATTGACTAAATGATGTTGAAAGTGCTCTAATTTTTACCTTATTGTAGTTCTCTGCATTCCTTCCCTCTGCAGACTTAATTCCTTCCTTTCTGCCTTAGCTCATGCTAATGCTTTCCTCTACTGGTAACCCCAGTTTCCTCTTTCACTTGGTTTGCTCATATTCATCTTTCAAGGTTTACCTCTGGCATCATCTTCTCTGGGAACCTTGCCACTACCTCTTGGTGGGACAAGTGCCACAACTGTGTTGTCCTACAGCAGTTTGTGCTTACTTATGCCACAGCATATAAAATAGTACTTTGGGATGATATAAGTGCTTCTCTTTCTTACTTGTTTATAAACTCCCCTAAGGTCTTGAATCATCTCTCATTTCTTTGAGCTGCTCATTTTCTTCTTCTTTTTTTTTTTCATTTTGGATTGATTTCACCATTGATTTAATCTTTCAAGGTAGAAAATCGAGGGTCATCATTCCTTTTCTTTCTCCCTAAGTTAATAATCAGAGATGTGCAAAAATATTCATCTATGGGGATGTTCATTTTACAGTTGTTTATAATAGCAGACATTTGGAAATAATCCAAATGTCCAACAATAGAAAATTGATTATAGTATGTTCATAGACTGGAATATCATGCAACTTAAAAATATCAGGGTGTAGAAGAGTACTGAAAAATATGTAAAATATTCTTAATATATTGTTACATGACAAAGCAAGTTTCAAAACATATATACAGTATGATGTCAATTTTGTAAAACAAGCTCTGTCTGTCCATTAATCCTCATAAAAAAACAGGCTGATACATATTCACAATGGTTATTTCTGGGTGGTGGAATTTTTGTCTTTGTGCTTTCATATATTTTCCATTTAAAAAATAATGAACATATTTTACCTTTCTAATCATAAAAAAGCACCGTAAAGTTTAAAAAAATGTGGCATCAATTACCCAACAGACTGAGTAAACCAAATGGAGGTAACTGATAGTTTGCTGAAGACATAAAAAGGGCAGAGCCAACTTTCATTTCTGTAACTTTTTACTCTATTTAAAATATTTGGAATTAATGGGGTGTGATGATTCATAATTTACATTTATACAACAGAGCTTTTCAGACTACCCACATTTATATCCTATAATAATAATAAAATCCATATTGTCTTGTTTCATTTTGAACTCTGGGACCACATTATTGTTAAACAGAGCTGTATATCATAATTATTTCTATGCTGTGGAATTCACTCTACACAAATTTTGTTTAAATTATACTCTTGACCCATGTCTGAACTTCTCAAATGTATTACTTGTTGTGTATTTAAAAAATAGCATGCATTCACCTTTTTGCAGACGAAGTCACCAGGTAAATAGACAGTGGATTTCAATCTTAGCAGCATGTCATATATCATCTGTGTATCACAACCCTACATAAAGAGAAAAATAATTCTTATAGACAGCTAAACAATCAATACTCCAAAAGACTTTAAAATGCAATGGAAACAAACCATAATAGTTCTTGTCTATGTTAGAATTAAAATATTGACTCCTCATGTATACGGAATTTTGGCCTGAAACTGAGAAAAAACAAAACAAAACTAAAACTTGTGTGTAGTATAGTGGTAAGAGTTTGGATACTGGTTGGGTAGATGTGGGTTTGAATCCTGGCTCCACTACTTATTGTTATGTAATTGCTCATGCTGTTAGTTTCCTAATTTGTAAAATGGGAATAAAGATGGTTATCTCATAACAGCAAAATTTTACTCATGTAAAACTTAACATGGAACTTAAGTAATAATAGCTATTCATAAATTATTATAACATTAATAAAATTGGCTATTAGTATATTAGGACTGACATGTATCAAACTCTTTGCTTAATATTTTTCTTATAACATCTTTTATACCATTGTTAGATATTATTTAACTTTACAAGCTTGTACGTCTGTCTTCACCTCAATGATCATTTTATGAAAGGCAGGGGAAATGTACATAATAGATACAAAAGAGTGAATGACTCTTCAGATCCATTTTTTTTTCTGGAGGTACCAGGGGTTGAACCCAGGACCTCGTATATGGGAAGCGGGCACTCAACCACTGAACTACATCCATTCCTCAAAGAACTATATATATATGTTCTTTTGTTTGTTTGTTTTTAAGAGGTACCAGGGATTGAACCCGGGACCTCGTACATGGGAAACAGATTCACTTTTATAAGTATAAGGAACAGGGTTGATTTGCCCAAATTATTGTTTATTTATGATGGTTTAAAGACAAATCTACAGATGATTCAAAAAGCCCATTTTAGCTAATGGCTTTGAATCTTTTGCTTTCACCAAATATTTTTATTTTTTCCTGCCACAGTATTAACATGCAGCAACTTCCCTTTTGTGATTGGTTCTGTCTGCCCTTTAGGGAAATGACTATTTTGCAGAGAACTAATCATATAGTCAGAAGTAGAGAAAGGAAGAGGAGAAGCAAAGGGCTTGCTCCCAATTTGTGGACTGGATAATCATTCCTTTAGCAATCACCAGTTTACTTAATGGTTTCAGTAGCAAATACTTGACCTAGATCCATATGAAATTTAAACCTTGGGGTTGCTTGACTGATAAGGAAAGTTAATAATTTATGATTGAAGTATTTTCAAGTAGCCATTGATGTGAAGCATTCTGATGAACTTGGTGTTAGAATTTTAAAAATTCATTTGAGGAAGTACAGCCTAGAGGAAAGGCAAAGGCCTGCAGTGGTATCTTCTTAATACAGTCTAACAAATATGAAGAGAAACCACTACGAACAAGCTTTGTATGTATCATGCCCTTGGAGGAATCAAAGATGAAAGAGAGTCTAGTTGGGATGTTGTAAGCAAACTGAAAAGCTGTAATTGACGGTAGGATATGGTCATGTCATAAGACACAGGCAGGAAAGATCTATAGGACTTGTGAGAGGAGAGGGTTACTTCTGCCTGCGGGTGGGGGAGGATAAGAGGGGAGGCATCAGGAAATTGTTCCTGTGAGTAAGGAAACTTGAGCCATTTGGGGATGAATATGATTTGCAAAGATGCCCAAAGGCCCTCTGAGGTTGAGGGAAATTTTCCTGGTCTTTCCTTGCTATGAATTTGCTTTGCATGGAAGTATCTATTTTTATTTATATTTATTTCATTTTTTAAAAAGATTTATTTTTATTTATTTATATATCCCCCCCTTTTGCTGCTTGTGCTTGCTGTGTTCATTTGCTTTGCATTTTTCTGTGTCTGCTTGTCTCCCCCTGCTGCAGCATCCTGCTGAGGCAGTTCACCGCGCGGTGACTTGCCTTCACCAGGAGGCCCCGGGAAACCGAACCCGGGGCCTCCCATGTGGTAAACTAGAGCCCAACCAATTGAGCTACAGCCAGTTCCCTTATTTCATTTTTCCATGTCTTACAGGTTAACATATTTGCTAAAGCAAACCATGAACAAACAAACTTACCACGTTCCCTAAAAGTGATGTTCTCATTTTCAGTGAAAATTCTCTAAATAAATGATTTATGTGGTTGATTTCTTTTTATATGGTCATCAGTTCAGAATAATTTTACTTCAGAAATTGGCATTCTGATCACTCAGAACCCACTGAGAAAAAACACCAACAAACTTTGGCTTAATCTTGGGATCACCACCATTAAGGAAAGCTAGTGTCTTTGATGTTTTTAAAAAAAACCATTAGAATATGCAGAAGTTCTTGTGACACCAAGCAAAAGCCGGTTCTTTTCTCCGGATATGCCTTTGAAGCCAATTTCCAAGACACCAGGGTTTCAAAGAGAGAAAAAGTTTATTTGGTTGTGCAAGCAAAGGAAATCAGTTGCCTTAGCTCCCAAACTGCCTCCCTGAGCTGCAGAAATTTAATATTTTATAACATCAGGGTGCTAATGGATAATTGGGCTGGAGTTGGACACAGGTTCTTTCATTAATAAACATTAAGGGGTTGATCAAGCTGGGGGTAGACCCCAAACCAGGAAGAGTTAGAAAGTTACAATCATTTTCAGAGATCAAGTTTCTGAGATTGGAAAGTACAGAGTAGAGGTCAGTCGCAAGGTTTTCCAAATGGATATAAAACAGAAGAGGATGGAGTGTTTACTATCCCAATAGTAAGCATACACAAAGGTGAGGTTTAGTCTAGAGAGAGCTGGCTGGAGGGGTGGGACCACTCTAGCCAGCTTCAGTCATTTCAGGTGTTTACCTTTTGCTATTTTATAACATAAAGTCATCTACATAATTTAGCAACCATAATTATTTGTTAATTCTTAACCCCTGGTTACACTAAACATATACATGTCTGGAATATCATTGCAATGACGCTAATTCTTAATCATTCAATAAAAATTGAGTAATTTTTAGTAGAAATCAAGTTCCCTTTGTGTAGAAATACACTTCATAGTTTCCTTCTATTCTTCAGGTGAGCTCACTGGCAGAAAGTGTTAATAAAAGAAATGGTAAGTGTTAGTCCTAACTAGGAGATGAGTCCTAAAATAGATAAACAATTAGCCCTCTCAGTAGGAATGTACCCAAGCACTTACATCAACAAAGCTTATAGCTTGGATTCCCTCAGAGAAAACTATTTGAGCCACTCTAAATATTTATATTTAGACTTTTTATTTATACACTTGAATTGAACATGGATCAAATCATGCAAATGGAACACAGCAGCTGTATGTAGTAAACACTTACAATTTAAGAGTTAGGTGATTCTGTCCACTAACAATTGCTTTATGGAAAGGTGCCGCTGGCCTTGGGGCAGCTATGGTTTAGGACTAGTTCCTTCTTACATGGATTTTGGCTTAATGACATGAAGTGTGTTTGATGAAGTCATTACATTTTATGATGTATTCTGAAAAAAAAATTTTTTTTCAGAAAATGATCATTTTCTTGAGATTCACTTTGCTATATTATCATATGATTAAAAAGAATTACATCCCCTCTATTTTTGATGCAACATTTATGCAATCTAAAGCTTCTTTAAAAATAAAGGGTGGGGGGGCCGGCTGTAGCCCAATTGGTATGGCACCGGTTTACCACATAGGAGGCCCCCGGTTTGGTTCCTGGGGCCTCCTTGAGCGGGCAGACTGCCTTGAGAAGGCAAGCCGCCGCGGGCAGGGCAAGCCCCTGCGAGCAGGCAGACCGCCGTGCGGTGAGCTGACTCAGTGGGTTGCTGCAGCGGGGGGAGACAAGCAGACACAGAGAAACGCAAAGATGAACACAGCAAGAACAAGCAGAAAGGGGGGGATATGTAATAAATAAAAAATAAATCTTAAAAAAATATAAAGTAAAGGGAAAAAATGAAAAAAATTAATGAAATGTCGAGATTCAATTTGAATGAAAAAAAAATTAAATCCTGGGGTTAGCTTTTTTTTTGTTAGTAATACAGCTCCATTTCCTTATTGAAGTCATTAGGAAACTTTCTGATTTACAGAAAGTCAGAGCCCAAGCATTGTTTCATAAATGTTCCTTAAATGTAGTGAGTTTAACTGTATAAGCACCAACATCAATATTATATTAATATATACTTTGCATTAAATTTACTATTTTCTCATATTTGCCCAATTAATTCTCCCAGCTTTCCTGGGGTGCCTACCATTAGTCTATTGTTATCACTCCTACTTTTAGATGAGGGGATGGAGATTCAGGAAGGCTACTGACTTCTTAAGGTCAGAGTTGGTGTCAGAGGAAGAGTGTCACCAAAATGTGGGTTTTTATTTACTCTGAGTAACTTGAGGGCAAGATGTGTGTATTATTCACTCCTGTCTTCCCAGCATCTCATCAGGATTTGAGGCATGGTAAGCACTAAGTAATTATGGGCTGATGTATGGAATGAAGTTAGAAATAATTCCATTTTTGATGATAGGGAAGTCAGGGCTGTATAAAAACTACATGTTAGAGAATTTAATAAGGATTCTGGAGATTTGAATGGTGTTGGGGAAATTCTTTTTCATTCAAAACATAGCCTATAGGTTAGGTTATATGGAAATTCTTTCAGCACAGCAAGCTCTGAACACAATTGTGAAGTTGATAACATTTTCTTTGGAATGCCTACTCTTTCAGACATGTAGGATTTCTCCATCTTCAAGCTCATTCCTGCTTTCTTCCAAGCAAAACTTAGGACATTGTTAATAATTTATACCTTACAGTGAATTTTAATGACTGTTATGTATAAACAATAGTCTTCAGGGCTTTTTCCAACTCAACCTTGTTTCACATTATCAAAGGAAATGATTTATCCCATCTTAACCTCCATTCCCATTAAACAAACAGGTGATGGATGATATGTCTAGGGCCCGGGATTCTGAATCAAGTTGCTAATGTCACTGAGGCAAAGGCAAGCCCGACTGGTAGCTGAAAGAAGTAGCAAAGTCAAGTGTGATAACTAATTTGCAAGTTACTATGATGTCCTAACTTATCAGTATTGCACTCTAAGTGAATCAGACCTAACTCCACACTCAGCCTTTGCAAACATTAGTAAAGGTCATCTCAAGCAATCTTTCCTTGAGATCTGACAATAATTATATATTTTTAGTAGCTTTGGAATCACACAGTCAAAACAGGACGTCATGAGTTGGATGGAACCCTAAGGATGAATCTAATCCATATTCCTCTGATCAATCAGGACCACATGAAAGAACCTGATTTTACCTGTGTGAAATTTCCCCAGTGATTATGGCCATTTTATTTCTCAGTTAATAATAATAGTAATAAAATGTTAAAAAATTATATACCAAACACCCTTTCTAAGCACTTTACCAAGGGTGTTATTTATTTAGAATTTCCCATCACTATTGGGAAGCCATGGAGAAAAGGAAATACATAGGCTCAATATTTTGTGGGTACCCCATTAGTGCCTAGCCTGGTGTCTTAGACAAGATGTGTTAGTTGAATGGAATTCATCTAGGTCATAAACTCACCATTAAAAATACTTTAAAGAGTCTAGCAACAATACTTTATTAGAGATACTACCAGGGTAAAAATATGTTGATAAAAATGAAAAGTTGGGGCCGGCTGGATAGCCCAGTGGATAGGGTGCTGGCATACCACATGGGAGGCCCTGGGTTCGGTTCCCAGGGACCTCTCCTAGTGGGCAGACCGCCTTGAGAATGGCAAGCTGCCATGGGCGGGCCAGAGCCGCCGTGCGCAGGGCAAAAAGCTGCCACGGACAGGGCAAAGCCGCCACGGGCAGGGCAGGTCGCCCGCGAATGGAGCGCAGCCAGCCACCCGCGAACTGAGAGCTGGCCGTGAATAGAAGCAGAAACCGCCCACAAGCAGGGAAAGCCGCGCCTGCGCAGTGACCAGTCTCAGCGTGCCCCCGCAGTGGGGGGGGGGAGGGGAGATATGTAATAAAATAAATCTTTAAAAAAAAAAAAAAGAAAAGTTGTAAGTCTTACTGTAGCTCTCCTATCTTGGGACCTCAGGAGTAAATATGTTATGGCATTTATGAACAGGACGTCACTGCTGGGGGATCCGTGAGTGGGTAGTAGAAATCACTTTGATACTTCTGTGCATTCCTGGCAAAGTCTGTCACCCAAATGCAAAACTATTTCTCCTCACCTTTGCCATTGCCTTTCCAGGCTCAACTTGCCACATAATCACAAACAATGAAACCAGTCACAAATCCAGTGAGGTGTCCTGTTTGGGGTGGCTTATTCACTTTTACAAGAGCAGCAAATTCGGGCCCGGCTAGATAGCTCAGTGGATAAAGAGCTCGCTGGGAAACCACATGGGAGGCCCTGGGTTCGGTTCCCGGGGACCTCTCCTAGCGGGCAGACCGCCTTGAGAATGGCAAGCCGCCATGGGCGGGCCGGAGCCGCCGTGGGCAGGGCAAAAAGCTGCCACGGACAGGGCAAAAGCCGCCACGGGCAGGGC
>PVKH010013853.1:0-16697 GCA_004027955.1 Chaetophractus vellerosus
AAAAAAAAAAAACAAAACAAAAAAAAAAACTAAATGCAGTGTATGATCATGGATTAGCTCCTGGACTGGGGAAAATACAGCTAGAAAGGGCATTATTGGACCAGTTGACTAAATTTGAAAATAGGTAGTAGGAATAGGTAATGGTAAGTGTATCAAGATTAAAGTTCCTGATTTTGATAAATGTGTACTATGTTATGTGAGAGAATGTCTTTGGTCTTAGGAAATACCTACTGAATATTTACGTGTAAAGGAATATCAAATCTCCAATTTTAAAATGGTGGTAGGAAGAAAAAAACAAACATGAATTAATAGAGTGAACAAATGGAGTAAATATGTAAACTTAATGAATCTAGTTTAAAAGAATTTGGGAGTTTCTTACTCTAATCTTTCAACTTTTCTGTGAGTTTGAAATTATATCAAAATTAGAAGTTACCAATAAAATTAGATTTGTCTTTTCATTATCTTATGAGCAGCAGCATGGTCCAGGTTATTGTTAGAAAAATAATGTTAGATATGCTTCTTTAGCTTAGATGCCCCATTTCACTCGTCCTTAGACTTTTGTCTGTTTCTCAACTTCTGGCTCCCAGTATTTATTTTAATTGTTTATAGCAATATCTCCTAAAGATTCATTCATAGGGCCGGCTGTAGCTCAATTGGTAGGGTGCCAGTTTACCACATGGGAGGCCCTGGGTTCGGTTCCCGGGGCCTCCTCGAGTGGGCAGACTGCCTTGAGAAGGCAAGCCGCCATGGGCAGGGCAAAAGCCGCCGCGGGCAGGGCAAAAGCTGCTGCGGGCAGGGCAAAAGCCGCCACGGGCAGGGCAAGCCCCCGCGGGCAGGGCAAGCCGCCCGCGAGCAGGCAAAGCCGCCGCACGGTGAGCCGACTCGGCAGGCCGCCGCAACGGGGGAGACAGGCAGACACAGAAGAACGCAAAAAAAAATGAACACAGCAAGAACAAGCAGAAAGGGAGGGGATATATAATAATAATAATAAAAGATTCATTCATAATTATTATGTAGTGCTCAGCTTCTATACAATTTATTGTTCTGACAAGTAATGGTGTGCACTTAGGGTCCTATTCTCATTTTGTGTATTTTTCCTATTCACATTTTGTTTTTGCAGTATCTTGTATAATGTAAAAAATATATAACCATTTGTTTCTTTTATTTTGAGAAATCTAAATAATTAACTTCCCACTAAAAAGCTTTGCTGCCCTGGTCCACATCCAGTAGATTTGGTTTTTGGTTTTTGGTTTTTGGTCTGGAATGTTTGTTTAATCTTTTAGTAGAAGATCGAGTGTGATATGTGGTCTAACCTTAATTGGAACATATCGGACTATGTGCTCATTTTTGTTGTAAGCTCAAGAACTAATCTCTAAATGCTGTCAAGCCAGGACCGTGACTTCTATCAGCCACAAATGAAGTGACAAAAGCCCTTTCCTAAGTAGATTCCACCATCAAAATCCATTACTGCTTTGTTGGCATTCAACTATATACTTTTACCTGCCCATGGTTACTATCTCATAAGAACAAGCAACTATCCCGCAGAGGCTGTGGATTTACTAAGAAAATTATGTAAACTGCCTTCATGATGATTCACCTGGTACTTGTGTTTTCTGTCGGTTAATCAGTTTTCTTTCCTTTGTGGTATATGATGGGATCATCACTAGACAGAGGTAACCTACTGGACAGTTGTGTACCTGGATGCTGATGTCGTGCTTGTCGGTTTAGTTTTCATGATACTACTACCCAAGTTATGCTTGCAATCTTGCCTCTTATTTTGTGCTTGCATGACATCATTACTTTGATTGCGCTTTGTTGGTTTGGGCTCTTAAAAGCTCCTATTTCTTTTTTGGTACTCAGAATAATTTCTTGAATACCTTTGGTTGGGCCAGAACTTAAGAATTTCAATTCCTAGTCTAACTCTTTGGTGGATCCTTTTCAGTTTTTGAAAAAGTCTTCAGTGTCTCCACGAAGTATACTGTTTTTTTTTTTAAGGAAAACCATAAAAGATTTGCTTAAGCACCGAGGAAGAGCCCAACTGCCAGACAGACCATTTTTGAAGCTGAGAATTAACTCTTTTTGTAAGCTTTATAGAGGAGGAGAGAAATATGTACTTAGAGTAAAAGCTAAGTTTTAGGAGACAATTTCATCAAATGGCTGAAATTTAGGTGCGTCCACCAAGCTAAGAGTAAATATGATTAAATTAAATCATACCTAAAACTCAGCATGTCTATCTGATTTGCAGTTATATTTTCTTTTCTTTCTTTTTTTTTCTTTTTTTCTTTTTTTCTTCCCTAGGTGCCGGGACTGGGGATTGAACCCAGGACTTCTTTTGTGGGAAGCTGGCGCTCAACCACTGAGCCACATCTGCTCCCCTGAGTTGATTTTTTCATTTGTTTGTTGTTTGTTTGTTTTCAAAAGACACCGGGGACCAAAGCCAGGATCTCCTATGTGGGAAGCAGGCACTTGACTGCCTGAGCCACATCTGCTCCCCTGCGATTATATTTTAGAGGTGTTCTTTATTCTGCATACTATTCTGTGTTCCAAAATGAAGATTCTTGGGGACATAAAAATTAAAATTAGTATTTCAGAAATTAGTTTCTGAACTTTTGGGGAGGGGCTTGGAAATAACTGCTTACCTCCTTATTTCTGAGCACTAGCAACATACTTTTTCTTGAGTAATTAGAATTGATTTTCTTTTGTTTTTTTTTTTCATTTGTTTTGATTTTTTTTTTACTACTCTATGTACCTCTATAGAAGAAGGAGGATTGTTTAAATAAATAAATAAATAAAGTGGACCTGTATATTTTAAATGGCAACAGGTCATGAAATTGAAATTATTTCCCAATTTTTCTATTAAGCCAGTGCTGAAGCAAACAAAAAAAAAATAGTCTTTTCTCTTGTAATTTTGATCACCTTGAAAACTGTAAAGGATCCATTGATTGGGAATGGCCCTCAGAGAAATACTTATGATAAATAGCATAAAACTATGAGATAAATGATGATTTGTCACTTACTAATTATTTAATAATTCAGTGTATCTTCTTTTTATCTTTTGGTGGGGACTATACATTCAATAGAGAATTTCCCAAGAGCGAGAAAAATTTGCTGATGAAGGCAGTATATTCTACACCCTTGGAGAATGTGGGCTCATATCCTTTTCAGACTACATTTTTCTTACAACTGTTCTTTCTAGTAAGTATAAACTTTTCTTTTTATTTGTCTGTGGGAAGTTAATTTGATTGGAGGGAAAAAGACGACATGTTGGTATAGTTAATCAATTATAAATTATATACAATTTTGTTTGTTTTGAATTCTTTCTAACTTGTGTCTAGAACCACTTGAGAAGGAAGGAGAAAAAGGAAAATTAAAGTGTCAAGGTAAAGCTAAAAAAAAAAAAAATCCTGTGAAGTTCCATCTGCCTTTAACCAGAGCTTTGTCTTCTGTCAAAATGAATCATGTAATGCCTACTCATGTAGCTTTCATTAATGTTACCATTTCCCAATAAGTCACATCCTGATCTAGTATTTCTTCCACTGAAGAAAAAAATATGACTTAGTTGTCCTAATTTCATTGAATATTCCTTTTTTTAATCTCAAAGAAATATTTTTAGAATCTCAAAACCCAAATTTGAGAAATTTTAGATCACTGATGGATTTCTGATTTTTTAAAGCTAAATAACTGTGATTAATATGCCACTCTTAAGTGTTTCTAAATTTTATTTCCCACTAAAGGGTGTGGCTTTTTTAACCATATAGAGAAAGAAAATAAAATGAATGTTCATAGCTTTCTGTGTACACTCTACTAAAATTTACCTAAATTGAACCAAAGAGTTCAGATCTGTATGTTTTGAAAGGGGTTATTTTCTACTTTTTTCTGTCTCAGGTATATCAAATAAAAGTGACAATCATTTCCTCCACTCCTCTAGGCCAGTCATCTGTAAAGTTTAAAATGCAAGGGAGTTTATAATAAATGACCTATAGAGTTTCTGCCATGGCTGTGATCGTGTATGTATGGATTGACAGGGAAATGAAGAAACATAGACTAATATACATCATCAAAGCTGTCTTTGGGGCACCAAACTGAATAAATTCATGTGGCAGACCAATGCTCTAGCAATGTAAACATACATTGACTTATTATGAATATACAAAACGTAAATTAAGTAAAAGCACACATATGATCTTAAATTGTATCTTGCTAGAGTTAGTTATTATTTGCATAGGGCATGGGTTTTTAAGACAGACTTCAGTTCAAATCTTGGCTGCATCACTTCTTAGCTTTGTAGTTTGGGGCAAGTCACTGAATTCTGTTCTGTTTCATCTGTTAAATGAAGATGGCAATAATCCTAACCCCAAATGATTGGTTTTTGGGTTATGAGATCATGCATATAAAGTACCTAGTTCAGTGCCTAGCATTTAGTAGGTATGCAGTTTATCTTGGATTTTATTCTTGATAGCCTGTCACAACATTTTAACTCATGTCTGATTTTAAAAGATCCATTAAGTCTTATCATAAAAAAGGTCAGAATTGGTGGAGACTTAAAAAACTTTTTTGTGACTTGAAATAGAATTTACATTAAATAGGCATGATATGACAGAAAGAGTACTGCATTTTGATGAAGAGATCAGCTTGGACAACTGCACTGATATATAATATGCACCATGGAAATAGTCCCAGTAAATGTTGGATGAGCTGAAATGAGATGTTAACCTGTATCTAGTGCTTAGTGCTAATACCTTCATAACTTTCTAAGTGCCAGAAGACCAAACAGCAGAACCTTGAGAATACCTGGCACATTGTATAGATCCCCTAACTCAACCATTTAAAAGCATGTTCAAAAAATGTCCCATTGATATATTGAGTTCTGGAAAGCCCCAAGCAGCTCTGCTGTTCTAGGCACCTTATTCCTTGATGCTCAGCTTCGAGTTTGCAACATGGTAAGTGGTTTACAAAAAGTGCTTACTTTTACTGCATCATTTACTTTCTAAATTTGTCGGGAATGAAGAAAACAATATGATGTGAAGATCTTTTCTTTATCATGGTTTTGAGCATTTTGATTATGATATGCTTTAAGTGTTTCTTAGCCTCAGCGCTATTGATATTTTGGGCAGGATAATTCATTGTCGTACAGAGCTGTCTTGTACATTTAAGATGTTTAGCAACATTCCTGGCTTCTACCCACTACATGGCAGTAGCACACACACACACACACCCCAAATCGTGACAACCAAAGTTGTTCCCCAACATTGCCAAATGCCCCCTGGGGCAGCAGCAGGGTGGGGTGGGTATACAAAATCATCCTGATTGAGAACCATTATTATAGTGTAGTTTTCAGTAATTTTTTCTTTTTTTTCAATTACGGTGTGCCTTAGTATCATTTTCTTCATGTTTTGTGTCTTAGGGTTTATTGAGTTTCTTCGATCTGTAGGTTTATAGTTTTCATCAAATTTGGAAGAGTTTCAGCCATTATTTCTTCAAATATTTTTCTGTGTGCCTTCCTCTTCACCTTCAAGGACTCCAATTTTATGTATATTTTCCTCACATCAATCCTATAACGTTTGTATTATTATCCTCATTTTACAGATGAAGAATTTGAGGCATACAGAGCATTAAAGAACTTGCTCTGAGTCCAATGTTTAGTAAGTAGATGATTCAGGATTAGAACCCAGGCAAACCCCAGTATCTGATCTCCTATTACTTGGTTTTACTGCTGTGGTCACATTTTTAACAGTGATAAGCTGTAACTTACTTTAGTGCCTCATCTTTCTAAGTCTGGGCTATGAGAAGGGTGGTCATAAACTTTCCTGTAGAAAATGGGCAGTCAAGCATCATTGTAATCTGAATGTTCCACACTGGATTGTATAGTTTATCTAGCAATCCATGAAAGATGTCACAGAAATTACACTGAAATCACTTCTTTCCCATGTCCAAACCGCTGCTCGGATGACTGTAAACGAAGCACTTAGTGTATCTCCTTCCTTGTAGGTGCCAGGGATCATTACACTCTAGATGCATTAATGGTTCCCAAGTCATCCTGCAAGAGGGAATGCAGTTCCCTAAGCATCAAAAACTTTACCAGGGGTAGCCTGGGACTAGAGAAAATGCACTCATATATTCATTCATCTGTTACTTTGATGGACATCAGGGGCTGTACTTGAGATTTCCAAACATTGAGCTGGAGTGGGGCAAAGGGCATTATCCAGATGATGTTTTCTTTCAAAGTTAATGGTCTCAATAGTGTTCAAAAAATCACCACCATTTTGAAGAATACAAACACTCTGAGCTAGTGGACTGAGACTTGGAACCTCAAAGTACTTTAGAAAGTCTACTGTGTTGTCTAAAATAAAATTCTACAACTATATATAGTAAATCATTCCTTTTCTTTCCCAGTTTATAATTACCTGCCTTCAAAATAAAATTAAGAAATGATGCTTTTCTAAAGAAAGCATGTTATACAATATAATTTCTCCCATTAGAGTTAATCCTTCCTATTTGAACTTTTAGGGAGTTTGAATTTTAGCTGAACAAGAGATTTTTGGACACATACCCTGAATAACAAATTGGTAGAAATATCCTCCCTTACAATAAGCAGTGGCATGAATTTCTCATCTTTGTATGTGTGGACATAGTCTCTGATTCAAATAATAGGGACCTCTCTTGGCCAACCTGAATCTTTACCTGTTATCCCTTCCCACACATAAACACTTCCTAAAGCCCTTTCCTGCCTTTTTTGTTTTCTCCTTGGTACTTATCACTGTTTAATTTTCTACATTTTATTTCTTTGTCTTGTTTATTGTCCCTCTTCCCACCTAGAATGTAAACCGTATTCAGTGATCACAAGTTTGTAATGACAGTTACTATAGATATATCCACTGTATATAAAGCATTGTGCCAAGGTAACAAAGCAAGAGTATAAAATGTGTTTTCTTTCATCTTCTCCAAAAGAAAGTTAATCAAATATAAGATCTGGCTCTGCTGTTTATATTCTAAATTGAGAACAGTCCTTGTACCTGTTGATTTTTTCAGTTTGCAGACAGTACCAGTAGAGTGAGGAAAAGGTGTTTTTTAAATTCATCTATTTCCAAGCAAGTTTGTTTTTTATTTTAATTCAAAATTCATGTATTCATATCTTTCTTTATTCCTCATTCATAAATTGTTGATCTCTCTGATCAGTTTTGATAGATTAACTTGAATTTTCAACATGAGCCATACTGTATTAAGTAGCGTACCAAATATATATATTTTTTATGCTGCTGTAGTTTTTATTGGGATAGCATTAAATCTGTAGATCAGTTTGGGTAGAACAGGCATCTTGATGTTTAGTCTTCCATTTATTTAGGTCTTCTTTGATTTCCTTTAACAATGTTGTGAAGTTTTCTGTGTACAAGTCCTTTACATCTTTAGTTAAGTTTATTCTTAGATATTTGATCCTTTTAGTTGCTATTGTAAATGGAATTTTTTTCTTGATTTCCTCCTCAGATTGCTCATTATTAGTGTACAGAAATGCTACTGATTTTTGCATGTTGATCTTATATCCTGCCACTTTACTGAACTTGTTTATCAGCCCTAGCTGCTTTGTTGTAGATTTTTCAGGGCTTTCTACGTATAGGATCATATTGTCTGCAAATAGTGAAATTTTTACTTCTTCCTTTCGATTTGGATGCCTTTTATTTCTTTTTCCTGCCTAAGTGTTCGAGCAAGTACTTCTAACACAATGTTAAATAAGAGCAGTGACAGTAGGCATCCTTGTCTCATTACAGATCTTAGAGGGAAAGCCTTTAGCATTTCACCATTGAGTATGATCTTAGCTGTGAGTTTTTCATATATGCCCTTTTTCATGTTGAGGAAGTGTCCTTCTATTCCTATCTTTTGAAGTATTTTTATCAAGAAAGGATGCTGACTTTTGTCAAATGCTTTTTCTGCATCAATAGAGATGATCATGTGATTTTTTTCTGTCAGTCTGTTAATGTTGTGTATTACATTGGTTGCTTTTCTTACATTGAACCATCCTTGCATGTCAGGGATGAAATGCACTTGATCATTGTGTATAATTCATTTGTTGTTGTTGAATTCGATTGGCAAGTATTTTGTTGAGGATTTTAGCATCCAGATTCATTAGAGAGATTGGTCTGTAGTTTTCTTTGGCGTCCTTATGTGGCTTTGGTATTAGGGTGATGTTGGCATCATAGAATGAGTTAGAGAATGCTTCCTCCCCTTCTGTTTTTTGGAAGAGTTTAAGCAGGATTGATGTTAGTTTTTTCCAAAATGCTTGGTAGAATTCACCTGTGAAGTAATCCGGCATACCAAATATTAATTAGTAAAGTTGGGGGGGGGGGGCAAATCTAATGAAACTCTGGCATAATTCAGTGTATTCTGATTTTGATTACCTCTAGATTTGGGGGAATCAATGGAGAAGTTGAATTGAAGTAGGTTTTCACAATTAGCTGTATTTTGTGATACTGAAATTAAATTGTATTCTCATTGTAATACAGTTTCCTCACAAATATACAATCTTTTGAGAAATTACAAGAACATTAGAGTGAAATCTTATATTTTTTTCTTACCTTCCTAAGGTCTCCTGTGACCTGAAGAGAATGATGCTGATCTATCCCATTCTATCTAATGAAAATGTTGTAGAAAATAATCCAAGTACCTAATATGTTCATATGGTTTTTTCCTCAGAAATCCTTTAACTGTTTTTATTCCATCTGTTGTATATTTCATTTTCTATAAAGTTTCTTTATACATATACCCATAGTCTAATCAAAGGAAGCCAAGCATAAAATAAAACTCAAAATAAGCCTCAGGGCTATTCTCTCTATCAAGAATAATCTTTCCTCAGACATCTCCGTGACTCATTCTCTTTGCTCAAATGTCTACTTCCCTATCCACTCTTTAAAATTGCAGACCCACCATTCCTACTCCCTCGCCTAAATCCTCAGCTAAATCCCTCAGCTAATTCCTGCTGTATTTTAATCCAAAGCACTTAACACTATCAACATGTCTTTTCTTGTTTATGTTATGTTTTCTTCCACTAGAATGTAAGCTCCATGAATAAAGGGATGTTTTGGCTTCTGTAGAACACAGTTTATAGACATTATAGATAAAATAATTTTTCAGGCTGACCAACCTGTTGAAAAACATGGGCAGAATCCAACAGCTGGGATCTATGAACATGTTTAAGGCAGTTACTAATCTTTTTTATTGGGACATCAGAATTGGGGAAATTACAGAGAAAATTCGGTTTAAAATCTACATAAGTTTTTGTGTTTGGAGATTGTCTGCCATTGTTAAATTGACATTATAAAGAGGAAGATAACTAGATGAAAGGCTAATCTTTTTCAGTGTTATTGCAGCCTCTAAGAGCTGCTTAGAATTTCAGAAATATTCATTTGCATGCTGTAAGCCGAAAAGTATTGCATTATGTTGTTTACCAGTAACTTCCTTCTCTAGCATAACCTGTTTTTATAGTAAATTTATTGTTTATTTTAATTAAAAAGTGTATTAGTAAGCCAAAGGAGTGCTGATGCAAAATACCAGAAATCTGGTGGCTTTTATAAAGGGCATTTATTTGTGGTAGAAGCTTACAGTTACCAGGCCATAAAGCAAAAGTCAATTTCCTCACCAAAGTCTGTTACCACATGTTGGAGCAAGACAGCTGCTGAAATCTGCAAGGGTTCAGGCTTCCTGGGTATCCTCTCTTCCTGGGGCTCGTTTCTCTTCAGGCTCAGCTGCTCTGCTCTCTCCACAAGGCCAGGTGTAGACTATCAGGCTAATGCTTCATCCCTCTTCCCAGGGCCTCTGCTGTGTCTAATGGAGCCTTCTCTCCTTCCTCTGGTATCTGCTTCTCTGTGTGTTTATTTCCCGGGGCTCCAATATGAAACCTCCAAGCTCCCTTCTCTACAGTGCAGTTCCTCTGTGAGTTCCCGCCCACCAAGGGAACGGGGATTCAACGTCTTACTGACATGGCCTATTCAAAGCCTTAATTATTTTTTAATCAAGTAAAAGTAAAACCTCCGGGCCGACTGGATAGCCCAGTGGATAGGGCATCGGCATACCACATGGGAGGCCCCGGGTTCGGTTCCTCCCATGTGGTTTATAAGAAAAATAAGATCTAAATGTATTTTGATGGGTATATTAAGGAAGATATCATAGTTTTATACTCATGAGGAGACTAGTTCTCATTATTGGCCTTTTCATACTTGTGTTTTATTTGAATAGATCCATTTTTATGTTTTCTTTAATTCTAAGAATATTGACTTAAAGTGTTACGGAAATCTAGTTAGGGGCATGTGATTTCTTGAGTCCCACTCTTTCGATACAAAAAGCCACGATAAGATTATGACTATAAAAATAAAAGTAGAGAATGAAGTGGTAGTCAGGAGTATTCTGTTTATTCTCTGTGGGCTGATGCTGCCACCAAAATTATGTCTGCATACTTTGTCCTCTATTAAATGGTTTATGTTGGCCTGTAAAACCTTTGCTACTTTTCTTTGAAGTCAGTCCCCTACGGTATCTGAGAATCAAACAGCAGTTTGGAAGAAAGGAGAGGAAGAAGTCTGTCCCTGGTTCTACTCCTCTTCTTCTTAGGCCTCATTTGCCAGTGGGAGGAACTTGGAGCAGGAAAAGTTGAACTTCAGAATCAGCTACATTTTCTGCCTTATGAAAAAATGCCTTAATCCATAAAAATATTTCTCTTTATCTCCCCTTACTCTTCAAACCAAAACTGCCTTTCATGTCTCCGTTAGGATTTTATTTAAAAACCATCAGGATTTTTTTAAATTTTACATTAAATTTTGAATTAATTATGGTGTCTCATAGGCGCTTCAGAGACATTTGCATGAAATTGCTTACTAATTCAAAAGAATCTCTAATTGATGAAAGTTTAGGCAGTGGATATGGAATCACTAAATACTATGTTGAGGGTAGGAAGTAGGAAATCTTTCATATGGCTTTGTATCCCCAAAGTACCTCAAATTGTGTCCTGCTAATAGTAGTCATTCTAAAAATATTTGAATGAAAGGATGGGCTTCTCTGAGTCCCTACCAGGTAGAAAGGACATCCAGCCAGCCATCTCCATACCCTTGATTACACTATCCGATGAACCTCTGTATACTTTTCTGCCAAATTTAGCCTTTCCTTCATTTCCCTATGTAGAAATTTTTCCCTGATCCCAGCCCCTTACAAGTCTCCTAACTTCTTTCCTATACTCTTCAGGGTCTATCCTGTCCTATTTGGGTCCTGTTAACAGTTGGGATGGTGCTGTAGGAATTTAGCCTTCAATAATTGTTGGTGTTTAAAGACCTTTGTTTATGATCTCTGAGCCCCACTTTTTCACACAGTTTGCATCTTATAAGTTGGACTGGAATCAAATGTATTGGTCTATCTGTATAGCTGACCTTTCCCTAAAACCCATGACTTTTTTAAGTGTTTGATTATGCTAAATCTTCAGTCTATGTGCTCCTAGAACAACTTTAGAAAATGTGTATTGTTTTTCTGGGAAATTTGAGGGTTCACAGAGGGGCTCAGGGCAAGAAATAGTGGTTGTAATTGAATGATCTGCCTAAATAGTAAGCATTCCATATATATTTGTTGGCTTATTACCTATCTGATAATTTTTCTTAATGGTTACCTAGTGTAGCTGCTAAAATTTTATATTGATCCAAGTATCCTCAGCATCCTGACTGGTAATTAAAACTGATTTAAAGTAACAGTTATTTTATATATACATACACACACAATGAAAACTAGAAAATTAATTAGAATAGATAAAATTTTCCATTTGGACATTTCAATTGAAAAGCCAAATAGCTTTTTGGTGAACGTCAAACCCTGTCATGTATAAAGAGGGTCCTTCAAATTAGTATAGGTTAAGTTATTAATTAATAGTACAATTATAAAAATGGGCATCATCAAATGTAACAAATGGTCCACACCAATACAAGGTGTTAATAATAGGGCTGTGCATGGGAATCCTGTATTTTATGCATGATTGTTCTGTAAACCCACAACTTCTCTAATAAAGAAAAAAAACCACGAATATCCTTATTAAAGCAGCTAGATCTAAGCATCTATGCCTCAGGCAGTATCTTGGCATAAGCTGTTGCTTTGGCTATTATTGAGCACATGGAATGAAGCGAAGCCACATAGAGTGAAATGAAAGTCAAGTAGATGATATTTTTTAAAAGATCTTTGAAGATGGGGTGGAGATCTGTCACACAAGCATAGGAAATTTAGGCATAAAGAGTGTGACATGCATTTGAAGAAAGTATGTTCCTAAAGTAGACCATGACCTTAATGCAAGAATAAAGAACTAGACTGTCTTTTAAAATCTCTATGCCAGGAAGTCTTGGGGTAGCCAAGCTTTCTGACATCTCTAGCATTAAATACTCTTCCTTGTAGCACAACTGTCAAATAGCAGTGTAAGAACGAAAAATTTTGATGAAAGACTGTTTCTGGCAGCTCTCTGAAGATCATCCAGTGACTGAGGCTGAGATATAGCTCAAAGATAGGCTGTGTGCTGGGAACTAGCAACATATATTATTTCTTTTGTTCAGGTGTGAAATTAGGAATTTTTTTGTTTATTTGTTTCTGTTTTTGTTTTTAGAATCTAGGCTGAAATGTATTTTCTAGAAAAATTGAAATGGAAGAAAAGCAGTAGTTAGAAGGGACATGTGTCCTTGATGAAAGAATTCAGAAAAATTTCAGTCTTCTTATGAAGCTTTTAAACTCAGGTTCTTAAAACTTAGTGCTTTGTATTATTTAGAAAACCCTACCAATTGCCATTAAATAAATATATCACTCTGAGATGCTATAAAGAATAAAGAGTTCTCCTTTTAGCCATTTCAAAGTAATGATAATAAGGCTGTAGTAATGTTTTCATATAGTTTCATTGATTTAGAATTTTCACATAAAAGCAAGACTGAGTCAGTAGGAATTTTAAGACTGTTCTGAGAATGCACATTAAATTTTTAGGTGATTTTTCTTCATTGTCAGAAATTGTTAGAGTAGAAGCATGGGTCTTCTAAAACAGATCCTTCCAATAAGTGCTGCCGGGAATAGCAACCCAACTGCACTCCGTCCTATTTCAATGGGGTTCTGGCTACTCTGTGACTGACTATAGGCCAGTAAATCATAGGGTATGGGTTTGTCTAGGAGATATACAAAGTATAGATATCCTGGGCAGCTTTACCCCAGGTCTGCCGTAATATTAAACTGACCTAGACTTGGGCTCAGTCCCTGAAATTACATGAGGTGAAATCTTTCCTAAACTTGCACCACTCAACAAAGGTCTGAAGAATTCCAAGAAATTGGGATATAGGGTAGGGTTGATTACCTCTTTGAAAGAGCAATTTGTTGTTCCTCCTCTCATTTGACTACTAAATTCATAGTGTTTCCAAAACCATTTGTACACCCAGAATTAACTATTGGAATTGACACTTAAATTTAATTGACTACATAGTATTGGTGAGAGCATAAATTATTGGCACAGCCTTTGTAGAATTTGTATTTGTCTGTGCTCATCCTTCATTCCAAAAAAAATCAAAATTACCTTTCTCAAAACACTACAAAATTAGGAAAAAATTTGAAACTCATCAGAGGAAATAAACTATAGTTTTCCATAATAATCCTAGAAATATTTTCAAGAAGATGCTTGTAAATCTGGAAGACTCCCTAAATGTAGAGGTTCATGCAGTGGACAAAGTCATATTATGATAAGATCTTTGAAAATATGACTATAATGTGATGTTGAATCCTCAGGAGCTTCTTAAAAATTGATGGAGAAAGGCTTGATTTTGAGTACCTTTATAAATTACTTGCTAAAACTTACTTTCCTTTAATATTTTTTGTGCTCTACTTGACATCAAAATCAGGAATCCAAAGAGAAATTTGGGGAATAAAACTGATTTGTCTTTTCCTTTGGCTCTTTCACCTCTATCTTGCTCAGAAAGTGATATATGCACACACATATAGAGATATATGTGCATGTATTCACACACTGTGCAGAGCAGCTGCCGTCTACTATGCCTCTAAGAAGTGAGAGACATATAAATAATGATCAATATATTTTAAAAGGACATCTTAACTCATATGTGTAAATGAGCATTTTCCCCCTCAAAGTAATCCCTTAACTTCCCACTTTTTGGTCCTTCCTTAACACAAATACACACCATTAGTCAGTTATTGCATACTAAAGCAAAAGAAAAGAACTCAATATTCTTGAATTTCCAGAGTTGTTCCAACCAATCACTTGTTTAGTGTGTTTTTTACAAGAGATTTAGGAAAGAGGATGCGGCGATTTAAAGAAGTATGGACTCCAGAAAATTATGTTCTTAAAGCTAATCCATTCCTGTGGTTGTAAACCTATTGTAAGTAGGGCCTTTTGATTAGTTACTTCAATTAAGGTGTGGCGCAGGGTGAGTCTTAATCCTTTTACTGGAGTCTTTTATAAGAGAATGAAATTCAGAGAGAGAGAGAGAGTGAGAAAGAAAGCCATGGAAGCAGGAAGCTGAAAGCAAGGAAACCCAGAAGAGAAGAGAGAGAAAGCCAAGGGAGAGACAAACAGAAGCCGCC
Organism: Chaetophractus vellerosus; assembly: GCA_004027955.1. Classification (NCBI taxonomy): domain Eukaryota; kingdom Metazoa; phylum Chordata; class Mammalia; order Cingulata; family Chlamyphoridae; genus Chaetophractus; species Chaetophractus vellerosus. Next base: position 14,578 of record PVKH010013853.1, read on the forward strand.
ATGTGCCTTGCCATGTGACAGAGGAATCCAAGATTGCTGGCAGCTTGCTTTCTGGAAGAAAACATCACCTGATGATGCCTTGATTTAGATATTTTTCTCAGCCTTGAAACTGTAAGCTTGTAAACTAATAAATCCCCATTGTAAAAGCCAACCCATTTCTGTTATATTGCTTTTGGCAGCCTAGCAGACTAAAACAGAGGATTTCCCATTCTATTTATGTACTCTATGTCTCCAGGGTTGCTCCCAGATGTGACTAAAATTTCAAAATGAGTAGCCATTTATCTTTCTGTTTATCCATCTTTCCTATTACTGAGGACTTCACCGTTTAATTCAAATTATTAGGGAGTGAGAGTTACACAGAGGGTGCTAGATGAAGTTTATAGGTATGTGCCTGGAAGTAGGGCCAGAAATGAGGGAATGACTGATGGATTTTAAATTAAGAATGAGTTTTTTGTTCAAGAGGCTTAAGTTAGGAAAGTTACTATCTAGATCCTTCTGATCTAGATAGAAGAATAAGGCCTAGAGAAAATAATTTATCTCTAGCCTCACTAACCCACAAATATGGCTAAAGAAATTGAGCATTCTTTACAACCAATGCTTTTACAAAAAGGGAAAAGAGGCCTGTTTATTGGGTAGAGTGGATGTAAAAGGGAGTCGCATAAACTATCTTATTTTCCCTTCCACCTGTGGGCTCAGGCGTGATAATTTTTGATGCAGGTTCTTTAACCTGATGAGGAAGATTTGGCTAGTGATAACTATTTTTTTCCCTTTGTCATCTTTATTTATTTATTTTTTCTTGCTAGGTATTTTTTTTTCAATTTTTAATCAAAAAAAATTTTTTTTAGGATATATCAATTATATAAATGTTACACAGAAATTTTAGGAATACCCACAAGCCCCACCTCCCACACCTCCCATAGTGATAGCTATTATTAGTGATATCTCTTAAACCGTGACTTTAATTCTGCTGGGTTTCTATCTTCAGGTGCCTGTTCAAAAGAGAAAGTCATAGGGTCAAGAGGTGACCCAGAATCCTTGGGGGATCTGGTCACCCTGTCATTCTCGGGCTGTGGCTTACACACTCATCTATTTACTATTAAAAGAGCACAGGGGAGTACCAAGAGACACTCCAATAGATCACCTGGGTGCTACACGTATTCTATCCTGCCCCATTAATTATCGGCAAAGTTAACTATCCCTACCAGAATGGTAATTTCTTTTCTTGCCTGCTGGCCTTTTGGCATAAAAAGCCTGAAATGACCAGCTGTATCTAAAAGTGGAAGCTGTATCTTAAAGTTTAATGAGACTTCGGCTGTATACCCTAGTGGAAAGATCAATGGCTACATACCATATACCTAAGGCCTTGTTAATCTGCTCAAGCAAAGATAGCATATCTGGCACAGCAGCTGCAATTAGGCAACTAATTGTTTGAGTTTGCAATAATCCACTGTAACTTTCAGGATCTGTCTGGGTATGGGTCAGACCGGTGAATTAAATGGGAATGTTGGTGGGGACTACCAACCCTAAAGACCTTAGAATTTTAAGGGTGACACTAATCTCTCCATTACCCTTATGCTATTAAGGAGGCCTTCTGACTTTGATAATTTGCCTTAAGTTGGGAATTAATCCCCTCCGCCTTCATTGTCTTTCTCCAGCGTAGTTCTCAAACTTTAATATGTATCAGAATCTTCTAGAGGACTAGTTTAAACAGATTGCTAGACGCCTCCCTCCAGAGTTTCTAATTGAGGTCTGAGGTGGGGCCCCCAATTTTTTATTTCTAATAAATACTCAAGTGATGCTGGGGAATGGGGATCCACCTTTTAAGAACGATTGCTGCAGGGGCCAGCTGTATAGCCCAGTGGATAGGGCGCCGGTACACCACATGGGAGGCCCCAGGTTCGGTTCCCAGGGACCTCTCCAAGCGGGCAGACCTCCTGAGAAGGCAAAGCCGCTGTGGGCGGGGCAGAGCCGCCATGGGCAGGGCAAAAAGCCGCCATGGACAGGGCAAAAGCTGCCATGGGCAGGGCGAGCCACCTGGGAATGGAGCAAAGCCACCCGCGAACACAGCAAAAAAGCCGCCTGGGAACGGAAGCAGACCCGCCCACAACCGGGGCAAGCCA
>PVKH010013854.1:0-16700 GCA_004027955.1 Chaetophractus vellerosus
GGGGTTGGCTGTCACCTTATCTAGGTTGGTCTCAGATGGGAAGAGTCGGCCCACTCTGATCTGCTCCATTTTAGCCCTGTGTATCAGTTGTATACTGCTGCCATAAATAGCCACAAACTTGGCAGCTTAAAACAACACACATTTATCATCTCACACTTCTGTAGGTCAGAAGTCTGGGTTGTCTAGCTCCTTTTTCTGTTCTGCATCTCAAACTGGAATGAAGGGACAGAACTGTGTGGGTGAGAGAGGTACATTTAGAGATTTCTGTTTTGAATATGTTACATTTAAGATACAGAGGTGAAAGCACTGAATTTTGAAGTTGTAACTCAGAGAAATCCGGAATGAAGATATCAATCTTGGGATTATCATGTAGAGATGACATTTAAGTCTCAGAACTGGATAAGAACGCCGAGAGAGAATGAAGAGATGGAAAGGAAGAGGTAAAAGTCCCCAAACCTGTGGAAGACTTTATAAATTTGTTCAGTGGAGCCCTAGGGATACTAAGAAATTACCTTTGGGACTACTATTCCACAGGTAGAAGGGGTGGAAACCATGAGGACTGCAGCCAAAGCAGCTCTGCAGTCCTCTGACTTTTATGTTGAGATTTTGCATATTTCTTCTGAAATAAGAGGCAAAAGATTTAAAAGCCAATGCCTTGTAAGTTAATGTGTGTCTCTAAGTTCTAGCTATTTTCTCTAACATGAGCCCCTATCTTCATAGCCTGTGTTACACCTTAGTGCCCCCATACAATGCCCCCAATATTGCCCAGTGACTGGAGAATATTCCTAAACTCCAGTTTTATAATCGGTGCTTAGCTCTCTGCTAAGATCTGCCTGCGTGAATCTGCACATAGTCAATGCATCTGAATTCTTAAGTCCTTGGCCTACCTAATTGCCCTAAGACCTGTACTTCTTTCTCAGTTGGTCCTCTTTAATGCCAACTGCTTATGGACAAATGCCGCATTCTTTTATTCACGTATAGGTTACATACACATATACAGATACCTAACGTGAACTTGCTCCTGAAACTTTCTCCCCAGTGCTTGCTTGACTGCAGTGGAAGATGGATAAGGATGGAGAAGTGGTACAGAGAAAGGAGTCCATGGATGAGGCCAAACAATGATCTAGGTGAGTGGTTAAAAGACCTAACCAGCAATGTGAAAAATGGAATGAAAAGAAAGAAATAATCAGGAGATATATGAATACAAAGACATTGGTTCCTGGCACACAGAAGGGTTGTATCTTCCTGCCCTTTGAAGATGTATGTGGTCATATGATTTGTGTTGACTAATGAAGTAGGGTAGAAATGATTTTGTAACTTCCAGATAAAAGAATTTTAACAGCTGGTATGAGATTCTCCATGCCTTGAAGGATGTATTGTTTGCAGGAATCATAGAGTTAAAACAGTCTGGAATACTGAGACTCCATCAGAAGGAAAACTGCTCTGGAGAGTCACTCCAATACCCATTAGACTTTGTGTGCTATGCTAAACCACTTTTCTTTGTGGGGACAGGGTTGTTTCTGCAGCATAGCCTAGCCTAGACTGTCTAATGCAAACTTCATAAAAAAATGATCTTACTTCTTGCCAAAATATGACCTGGGTTATACAGACACATCTTGTTTAATTGTGCTTTACTTTCTTGTGCTTCGCAGATATTGTGCTTTTTACAGATTGAAGGTTTGTAGCAACCCTGCACCAAGCAAGTCTATCGGCACCGTTTTTCCAACAGCATGTGCCTGCTTTGTATCTCTGTGTCACCTTTTGGTAATTGCTGCAGCATTTCAAACTTTTCCATTATTATTAAAACTACTATGGTGATCTTTGATGTTACTATTTTAATTGTTTTGGGATGCCACAAACCACACCCATATAAGACAGTGAACATAATAAATGTTGTGTTTGTTCCAATGACAGGCCATTCCCCCATATCTCTCCCTCTCCTCGGGCCTCCCTATTCCCTGAGACACAATGTTGAAATTAGGTGGGTTAATAACCCTATAAAGGCCTCTGAGTGTTCAAGTGAAAGAATTAGCCTCACACCTCTCACTTTAAATCAAAAGCTAGATATGATCAAGGTTAGTGAAGAAAGCATGTCCAAAGCTGAGATAGGCTGAAAGCTAGGCCCCTTGCACCAAGCAGTTAGGAAAGTTGTGAATGCAAAGGAAAGGCTCTTGGAGGAGGTTAAAGGTGCTACTCCAGTGACCATACTACTATTAAGAAAGTGAAACAGGCTTTTGCTGATATGGAGAAAGTTTTAGTGGTCTGAACAGAAGATCAAACCAACCACAACATCCCCGTAAGCCAAAGCCTAATCCAGAGCAAGGCCCTAATTCTCTTCAAGTCTCTGAAGGCTAAGAGAGGTGAGGAAGCTGCAGAAGAATATTTTGAAGCTAGCAGAGGTTGGTTCATGAGGTTTAAGGAAAGAAGCCATCTCCATAACGTAAAAGTGCAAGGTGAAGCAGCAAGTGCTGATGTAGAAGCTGCGTGAAGTTATCCAGAAGGTCTAGCTAAGATAATTGATGAAGGCGGCAATACTAAACAACCGATTTTCAATGTAGATGAAACAGCCTTCTATTGGAAAATAATACCATCTAGGACTTTCATAGCTACAGAAGAGAAGTCATTGGCTGACTTCAAAGCTTCAAAGGACAGGCTGACTCTCTTGTTAGGGGCTAATGCAGCTGGTGACTTGAAGTTGAAACCAATATTCATTTACCATTCTGAAAATCCTAGGGCCCTTAAGAATTATGCTGAATCTACTCTGCCTGTGCTCTGTAAATGGGACAACAAAGCCTGGATGACAACACATCTGTTTACAACATGTTTTACTGACTATTTTATGACCACTGTGGAGATGTACTCCTCAGAAAAAGAAGAGTCCTTTCAAAATATGACTGCTCATTGACAGTGCATGTGGGCACCCAAGAGTTCTGATGGAGATGAACAACAAGGTTAATGCTGCTTCAATTCCTGCTAACACATATCTTTTCTGAAGCCCATGGATTAAGGAGTTATTTTTGTTTTCAAGAAATACACTGCAGCTGGCCGTATAGCCCAGTGGATAAGTGCACCGGTATACCACATGGGAGGCCCCAGGTTCAGTTCCCAGGGACCTCTCCTAGCGGGCAGACCGCCTTGAGAAGGGCAAGCCGCCATGGGCGAGCAGAGCCACCGTGGGCAGGGCAAGAAGCTACCACGGACAGGGCAAAGCCACCACGGTCAGGGCAGGTCGCCCGCGAATGGAACGCAGCCAGCCACCTGCGAGCTGAAGCAGAGCCGGCCGTGAATGGAAGCAGAAGCCGCCCACAAGCGGGGCAAAGCCATCTGCGCGGTGACCGGTCTTGGCGCGTCGCCGCAGCGGGGGAGGGGGGGAGAAAAAGCAGACAGAGAGGAACACAAGAATGGACACACAGCAAGAGCAAGCAGAAAGGGGGGGGATGTAATAAATAAAAAGTAAATCTTAAAAAAAAAAAAAAAAGAAATACACTTCATAAAGCTATGGCTACCATAGATAGTGGTTCCCCTGAAGATCTGGGCAAAGTAAACGGAAAACCTTCTGGAAAGGATTCACCATTCTAGATGCCATTAAGAACATTCATGATTCACAGGAGAAGGTCAAAATTCAATTCACAGGACTTTGAAAGAGGTTGATTTCAACCCTCATAGATAACTTTGAGGGGTTCAAGTCTTCAGTGGAGGAAGTAACTCAAATGTGCTGGAAATAGCAAGAATTAATTCTAACTAAAATTAGAAGGTATGCCCTAAGATGTGACTGAATTGCTGCAATCTCGTGATAAAACTTGAATAGATGAGAAGTTCTTGCCATGGATGAGCAAAGAAATTGATTTCTTAAAATGGCATCTACTCCTGGTGAAGATGCTGTGAACATTGTAGAAGTGATTTCAAAAGGCTTAAAATATTCATCAACTTAGTTGATAAAGCCACAACAGGGTTTGAGAGGAAGCTTGACTCCAATTTTGAAGGAAGTTCTAATGTGGGTAAAATGCTACAGAGACACCCTTTGTGAAAAGGAAGAGACAATCAGAGTGGCCAACTTCATTGCTGTCTTATTTTCAGAAACTGCCACAGCCACCCCAATTTTCAGATTCCACCACCCTGATCAGTCAGCAGCCATCAACACTGAGGCAAGACCCTCCACCAGAAAAAGAGAACGTATGATTCACTGAAGGCTCAGATGATGGTTAGCATTTTTTAGCAATAAAGTATTTTTTAATTAAGGTATATATATTGTTTTTTAGACATAATGCTATTGTACACAATATAGTATATTATAGTGTAAACATAACTTTTATTTGCACTGGGAAACCAAAAATTTCATGTGACTTGCTTTATTGTGACATTCATTTTATTGTGGGTCTGGAACCAAACCCACAATATCTGTGAGGTATGCCTGTAAATACCATACCCCCTTTAGTTTCTCACTTGCTCAACCATTGCTTCTTTTCAGAAAGCTTAGTGTGTGATTTTTGTTGTCGTCGTTTGGGTTTTGTTGGTTTTTTTCTAGGTCCTAGATAAAATAAATCTTTAGAAACATAGGGATTTTTAGCATCATGTACTAACAGCATGTCTCTATTTTTCATCATATGCCCCTGATTTCTGATGTAAGGCAGTTTTTAAACACTTTCAGGATTAGACCTAGTAATGTCTGAGAAACAGAGAAAAGAGAGAGCTCATGTCATACTTCCTTTTCTTTTCACATTTCTTTAAACTAAAGTTCAAAGTTTGGCCTGGTTCAATTTGTATAATAGAATTTGTCTTTCTCTTGGGCAGTTAATGATCTGAGATCTTTTGGGCTTGGAGAAATCAGAAAGTTTTGGATGCTTTTCTTAAGCCTGAATCTAATTGTATTCCTAGTTAAATCTGGCAACTCATCCTTTATTAAAATCCTTATTTGGGAGGTGATGAGAATTGTGGTTAATAGTACAAATGCAAGAGTGCCTTTCTGTGAACTAGAATGGATGTATGTCACTATTGCAGGGTGGTAGGAATGTGGAGAAGCATGGGAAAATACAATTAATGCAACCTATGGACTAGAGTTAACAATACTGTAATATTCTTGCATCAATGCCAAAGATGCACTGTGCTAATAATAGGGGGGTATGGAAAAAATACGCCAAATGTACACTATGGACCATACTTAGTGGTAATAGTCTGATGACATTATCTCATAATCTATAACAAATGTTCCACAATGGTATGTGTTGGTGAAGGGGTGTTATATGGGAATTTCACACATGTGCATGATTGTTTTGTAAGTTCACAACTTCTGTAATAAAAAATATATATTTAAAAACCACATTATTATTAGACAATAACATAATCTGTGGGATACAAAAAAATCTATATTTTATACTATCTAAAGTATCTTTACAAAGTACTGCTCTGAAAGCTTGACATTTCTCTTTAGGCAATGTTTAAACAGCTCTTTGTTTCAGTGCTTTTAGTTGCTAGTTATTTCAAGCTCTAGAAAATGTTTGGCATTAAACATTAGAATTATTTTCTAAAAGATAACAAGCAGCAAAATGTTCAAAATAATGACACAGCATATCTGCAATGGTAAGGATAATACTAAGTGAAATGTTGGAATAACATTAGAAAAAAGGAAATGTAGAATTCATTTTGATTAAAAAAATGTGAGTGGATTTTTGCAAATTGCTAATGTTTTACAATATATGTGTTTTAATTTATATTCTAAGACTCACTGAAAATTTAATAAAGTTACCCAACTTATAGCTAGAGAATTATTTATAGAATGTCTGAGAAAACCGTACTCTAAATGCCCATAGACTCAGATCTGACTTTAAAACCAGCTTTTTATAACACGTTCATTTTTTAATACAGTCTTTATTGATGTAATGCAAAAGTGCTATCAGATTACATTTGCCCTCTTTTCAGCTCTCTGGAGACTGATAAGAATTCTGAGCCTCTTTTATGATTTTCAAGCAATCCTTCAACATTCCTATGGAGATTGTGATTTGTGATGAGGAATTATGACATGGATGTGGCCAAACTCTGTGTACATATAATATCAGCCTGGAGAGCACAAAATCCTGCCCAAATACAGAAACCACTGAGGCTGCATTCATTTTGTGGCACCTCCCAAAGGAAAAAGACAGAGCTCCATATGCTTATAGACTTCATGAGAAAGTAACATTGCAACATGAAAACAGACTTCAGCCTGGGTTGGTTCTGACATTAGTAGGATAGCCAGCAGGGAATTCTATAAAGGCAAGAACAGGAGATGGTTAGATGATGGTCAAGCCTTGATGCTCAAAATGTGGACCGTGACCCAGCAGAACCAACGTCACCTGGGGGCTGGTAAGACATGCAGAATCCTGGGTGCTGTCCTTGACTTCCAGAACCAAACTTTGCCTTTTAACAAGACCCCCGGGTAATTCTTTTGCACATTCAAATGTGAGCAGCACTCAATTGTACATAATTAGTCTTTAGGATTAGGGCCTAAAAGAAAACATGTTGCTGCCAATGAAATTTTGGATTAAGACCCTAAGGCTCTAGCAAGGTATTTCTTTCAACTCCCACTAAGACCCTCCTAAGGTTTGGTAAGATAATCCACTTAAACTGTTATCAATATGCCTTTATCCTGAGATAAAGCTAAGGTTGATGGTGGCACCTTTTCTTTTTCTATGAATTAGTTTTGGATAATGAAATGAAATATTGGAACATAAAGGGGAGAAGGGAGTCAATCAATATTACTGCAGATCTAGGCCCATTCTTAGGTCTGTTTTACTCATTCATTTATTCATTCAACCTATTTATTGAGCATGTAATGTGTACCAGACACTGTGCTTGGCATTGGGATCAGAGGGGGGGGATATGTTCCTCTGCACCGCCTACCACCCTTCTCTATTTAAGATAAAAAACCAATGGATAACTTCCCAGGATGAAAATAGGTATAGAAATGAGCCATCGCAGACCCAATTAACAAATGGGCTCTCTCTGTCCTCTGAAATCCCAGGTACATTTTTTTAACTGACCAACTTGAGTAGAACTCACAGTGTTCTCTATCCCTGTGGGTATATTGTCTTGTTAACTAGGTGATTGGCTTCCCAAAGAAGGGGCTCCCTCTTCAATTGCCCAGTGCCTAGCCTAGTACCTGTCTCAGTAAGTGCCATTGACTGATGATCTGAATTGGCTTCTTCTCAAGAGACTGCTGGAAACCTGCTTGTGCCATGTATCAATACTGACCACCCCAACGTTTGATTTTGTGTTCAAAGTAACCACTTGGACAGTAACTTCATGGTTAGCACTGCTGTCTTGGAACAGTGTTCATGATTTCTTGTGTCTAGAAGTGGGATGATGACACTAATTATACAATCAAACAACAATGGCTACTATTAACGGGGCAACTAGTAGTGTGACACACTGTATAAATTGTTTCGAACACGTGTTATATAATCATCACAATAATATTAAGATCTTGTCACATGATTTATAGAACTACACCTTTTACAGCAGAGGAAACCTAGGCTCAGAGAGCTTAACTGAATTGCATATTGTCATAGAAGTACTAATGGCAGTGTTACAATTTGAGCCCAGCTCTGTCTGGCTCCAAATACTATACCAGTCGACCATTCACGTCCAAATTCATACCAACAATTATGACCACTTTGTGCATTTTTATGCAATCTCACTTTCAAAGTGTTATATTTAGGGATGGAGAAAGAGAACACATTTCCTTCAGCAATAGCAGGATTTTGAGAAAAACTTCTCCCCTTGCACAGAACAGTTAATGTACATAAGTATGTCAGGGCATGGTTTCTGTAACTAAGGTTTTCATCCTCATCCTTCCTATGAAAATATTTTGTGTCCTTTCATTAATTCATCTAACAAGCAAATTTTGAGAATTTATTTGCCAGATGCTCTCCTAAGTGCTAGGTATGCTAATATGAACAAGATACAATCCCTGCCATCAAGTCACTCACACTGTTGGAGACATAATGCATGATCTGTAAGTCATAAAATATTTACTAGTTGGCCCATTACAAAAAACATCTGCTTACTTTTGGGATGCATGAATTTGAAACTCAGGGAAGATGGATGGAGCTATCTTGCTTGCAGTTGCATACACCCTCTTTTCCTTGGGATGGGAGCATCACCAGCCCCAAATCCTCAAGGTTGGGGAATGAACAATGGACTAAAGTAGACTTAGTATTATTCTACTATAGACTTTTTATTATTCTAGCAATGGAAGAACTTTTATCATTGATGTAAAGGCAGAGGCCACCAAAGGTTCTGAGGGATAGGAAAGGGAAGAATAGGTGTAATATGGGGCAGTTTCAGGACATTGGGTTTGTCCTGCATGACATTGCAGTGATGGATACAGGCCATTGTATATTTTCTCATAACTTACAAAATTATGTGGGACAGTGTGTAAACTATACTGTAAACTGTAATCCATGATTAGTAGCAATGCTTCAGTATGTGTTCAATTGTAACAAATATACCACACTAATGAAGGATGTTGTTAATGTGGGAAAGTGTGGGAGGGGGTGTGGGTGGGACATATGGGGATCCCCAATATCTTTGATGTAACATTTATGTAATCCAAAGCTTCTTTAAAAATAAAAAATAAAAATTATTTAAAAAAAAGAAACTCAGGGAAGAGGTCAGAACTGGGAATCATCAGAGTATAGATACTATTTAAAGCTGTAAAACAGGATAAGATTACCTGGAAAATAGAAAGGGTCTGAGGACTGAGCTCTACGTCACAGCTTTGCAAAAATGGTGCTCAAAGTAGTGGTGAAGGGCAAAGGCTTTGAGGTTAGAGACAAACTAGCAGTCGATCCACATCTCAGCCAACTGTGCCTTGTGTGGCCTTGGGCTGGTTATATAAACATTATGAACCTTGGTTTTCTCACATGCAAAACGAGATAGAAACCTTACATTCGGCTAAGCGGATAAAGGCCCTGGCTCTTATCGAGAGGCTGCAGAGTGTAGAGGTTAGAGGCACAGCCGCTGGGCTGGAAGTCCAGCTCTGCCACCAACTAACTCTATGAGCTTTAGCAAGATCCTTACTGGTGCTTCTTTCCTTATGTACAAGAGGAGGATAATGATAGTATTTACCCACTGGTTTTTGTGAAAATGATTGTGTTAATTCATGGGAAGCATTTAGAACAAAGTTTGGTAAATAGTTAAGAACCATATAAGGGTTAGTTATCACTAGTCAACAAAAGCTCTTATCTTCCCAAGAGGCCACTTTTCTAACTGCAAGGGTTTTGTAAGAGAGAAGCATCCTGGGGGGAAACCCACAGGGGAAAACAAAACTGAGCTAACTCTGCGAGCTCTTCCCTTAAAGCAGAAACAAATGGGTGCTGAAAAGAGTAGGAGGCTTTAACTGGACCCAAAAGGAAGGGCAAATCAAGCAAAATTTAATAAAGCAAGTGTCTGCCAGAACAAGCTGAGTCTCCGAGAGAACATGCTTTAGAGGGCACTGAACGATAGAAATTGAGTTTTGGGCACTGAGCCACCATTTGAGTGATTCAGCACGCAAGCAAGCTCTGGTGTCAGAAGTTTGCATCACTAAGGCAAAAGGTTTTACTTCAAAAAGTCATCTCTACCATTATCCATAGCTTATACTTGTTTTTTTTTTCTAAACTAATAAATGATGGGCATTCAGTCTGTACTTTCCCCCTAATTTTCCTCAGTAATTACACTAAGTGAATTTGTATTTTCTATAAATATCCACCATTCACAGAGCCTGCTGCTGTTTACTTTCTGGCTTTAACAATCTTTGCAGAGGTCAGTGGGTCTACTGCAGTCACTCAAATGGAAAATGTGAAAAACGCCCGAAGATTAATGGATTAGGAAATTTTAAGCACCAACTCCATTTGGCACCACACATACATCAACTTACAAAAGAGCACAAAGAAAATAAGAACCAAAGAGGGCTCTTACTCACATTTCAGGATCTAATAGAGCCAAGGATCATGAAAATGGAAAGCATTTTTGCCTACAGTCATATCCTCCTCCCATGGCATTCTTTCAGCAATTTATTCCCTTTCTACTTTTGCTACCTGGAAAATTCCTACTGGTCCTACAATCACGCAGGTTAGACATCACCCTTTGGGTTATGCCTTTTCCCTCCCCCAAAACTGAGCTTATTGTATTCTTTACTAGGCTGCCTTCGGGCTCTTTACCTACTCGACTACCACCTAATGCCATGTCATGATTATTTTTTTACCTGGAAATCTCTACCATTAGACCATAATTTCCTTCAGGGCAATAAGAGTCTCCTTGTTTACCTGTTTTATCTCCAGTGTCTATCCAGGTAGTTAGGTGTCCTCCCAGACGTGTAAACAAGGATCAAGAGGTGCAGAGAAAGACATTCTTCCATTCAGCTGGAATTCACTCAGAGCTAACAGGAAGTGAGGGCATCCACCAGGTTATAAAGACTTGGCTTCACTCACTATCAGAACCCACAGGCCGGAACAGAACCTTAGGCAGCCAGCTGCCTCCTGCTCCTGCCTGCCTTCTCTTACAAACATCTTAAGTCCCTTCTGTCAGGTCAAGGGAGCTTGGTGACAAGGCCTAGAGACACTTTGCCTCTCTTTCCATTGCTGTCAAACTATCCATTATCACTCTCACCTGTTTTACCAACTCTTTCTATTGCCAATACTTCTAAACTCAGCACATGTTTGTAGAATGAAAGAAGTGATCAAGAGAAGGCAGGAAAGGTCACGTCTCACGTCGTCTTGAACATATGGAGTAGAATGATGTCTCAGTGAACTGTATTTCTTCACAGCTAAAGGGGGAAGGAAGTTAAGGGAGAAAGGAAAAAGCATGCTTATGCCACACTAGTCGGGAAATATTAAGTTACTGACACGGAGAAGTAACTGCATCTGTCCTGAAATCCACATGGCCGTGCTCACACGGAGGCACGGGCGCTTACTCTCTGCCTTGCTCTAGCCCCAGAACAGAGCTGTTTTTGGATGGTGCTCACATCCATCCATACAACAGGGACAGAGGCCAAAAAATCGAAGGGTTACGTATAAAATCTAGCATCAGATGTTCCACAGCCTATGGGAGAAGAGAGGCTTTTTTTCCTCTGTAAGTCTGAATTGACATTGGATGCCCTAAAGTGTTTTTTAATACCAACTTAAATAGCTTTTCAAGAAATTCCAAGCTCTTTCACCTTCCTTTTCTCATAGTGATGGAAATTAGCAATATTTTATTCAATTCAAAAAGTGCTGTGTAAAAACTCAGTAAGTACCTCTGGGCCCACCAACAGCTCATTTGACAGAATTCAGTAATGTATGTAAGTAGAAACTAGTTAAGCAGTCTCTCCTTTTGGATCACATAGCACCAAATAACTCCTGGTGGGTTGAACGTTTTACTTGTAATGCTTAACTGAATAGTTAATTTTCCAACTAGCTGTTTTCTGCCATTGGCAGATAACTGTTATACTGTATACTTTCTAGACAAGCATTTGGCTCTATCTACTACTTGTAATGTAGATGTTTAAGAAGTAAGCTTACTGGATGAAAAACATGAGGATTTTCAGAGTTACTGGAGAATTGGTACCTACCATCACAGATATAAGGAAAATTTGAATGATATAACGTCATAATTCCACAGTAGCCAAATTCTGGGGTGGTGGAAGCTGAAGGTAGATGGAACCACCACCAGCTGGTTCCACCTACAGATTCTACCCCTTTTCTTTCCTGAGAGGGCCCGTGGAGCAACAGAAAGGAATATCGTGGATGTGCCAATCTCAGTGTGCTGCCACGTGGATCTGGGCTTCCAAAATGAGTGGACATGCCCAAAAAGCCAGGGTGTGTAACCTACTAGAAATCTGTTCGTGTAAGGGCTTGAAGCTCCTTCTAGATAGGGACCCATTTTGAGGAAGACGGACTCAGACACAATAAGCCTAATGGACCCGATAATGCTCAGAGAAGAGAAGAAACTTGGGTTAGGTTGTAATTTCGGTGGAAGGAATTTGTCCTCTAGCCCTCTTTGATACATATATATTCAAATGCCAGGTGGAAGTGAAACAAGAAGGAAGAAAGGAGCACTGGCAAAAGCTAAAAGAAATTATCCATGTAAAACTCTGCAAGACATTGGGACAAAAGCAGGTCTGCCTTGGTGTTCCCCTCAATGAGTGAACCACTGCAAAAGAAGAGGAGGGACTGTCCCATAACTGACTGCATAACATTAGGTGCTCTAAGCAATCTTCGGGAACCTCCAAGGAGAACATGAAGCTCCTGAAAATGAGGGAAGATTGCATAGGGAAACGAGAGAACAAAACTATGCTTAAGAGGATTAGTTTTCCAGGGCAATTACTGGTGCTATTTTATTCCTTTCAGGTATAGTTACTTTAGGCAGAAGAAAGCAAAAATACTTTAAGGACTAAACTTCTAGCTACTGGTTTCATAGGTGTTTTTATTAATTATTACACTTCTCTATTAACATTTATTTGGATTTTTTCCCCTTCTCTGGAAACTTCTGGACATTTTTATAAATGATATTTGTTTATTTTAACCATATTTACCTATTTTGTTTCAGGTAAAATACAGGTTTTTGGGTGAAAAAATGAAGCTATTAGTGAAGCTGTCAGTCACAAAATACCACATATTGTATGAACCCATTCATATAAAATGTCTAGAGTAGGCAGGTATATAGAAACAGAAAGTCAATGAGTGGGTTGCCTAGTGCTGAAGGGGGCAGTGACCACTAATGGGTATAAGGTTTCATTTGGGAATGATGAAAATATTCTAAAATTAGATTAGAGTGATGGTTGCACAACTCTGTAAATATATGTAAAACCACTGAATTGTACACTGTAAATAGGTGAACTTTATGGTATGTAGCTATATTTCAGTAAAGCTGTTTAAAAAAGGAAATAGGTTATTTTTTTAGAAAATAAATAAGCAAACAAATAAGTAAATAAAACTTCAAATTAGAATTGCTTCAATATTGTCATAATCATATTTTCATCATGTTTTTACCTAAGAAATCACTATTACTTCTCTTAAAGAGTAAAAAATTCAGTGTCAGTCAGAAACCTATTTGAAATCCTAAAGCATAATATCAATGTAATTTTGGAAATGGATATAGCTTATCCAAAACACCTCTTTCTTTTAGTTTGTATAAAGTTTTATTTTATATTTAGAATATGATAATATACAATATACAATATAAAATACATAAAATTTTTCTTCAGTGTCAAATTTTCTTAGCATCATCCAGAATTAATTATGCTTTAAAAATTTTCTGAGAAGGCACTAGTAGAACTGCATGGTCCAATTCAGTAGCCACTAGGTACATATTATCACTTATATTTATATTTAAATAACTAAAATTAAATTTAAAAATTGAGTTCCTTAGTCTAACCACATTTCAAGTAAGTACTCAATAGCCTCATGTGGCAAGAGGCCAGCATGTGGACAGCTCAGATACAGATCACTTCATCAGAGAAAGTTCTGTTGGACAACACTGTTCTGGAAATTTATTTGGGAATTGAGCCATATATGATAATTCTGCTTTGAGTCCCATTCTTCCTTTTTATAACTCCTGCTTTTTAAACGTATTTTAGTTACTGTTCTTTGCAAATTTCATCTGAACGCAGATAAACTGTGTTGCTGGTCATGAATATTATAGTCTTTGAGTGAAATTACTGTTCCTAATCCTGATAGTTTTCAGAATTAATGTCCATCAAACCTGAAGTCGTCCTAGACCTGAGATGATCACTGAGCATTATAGTGAAATAATTACTACTCTATTTCATAATGTTAATTTGATTCATTCTTTCCAGTATCCTGGGATGGGGCAATCAAGGGAGATCACTGGGAAGTAAAACTAAAATCCACATTAGAGAATTAGCAAGAAAAAATAAGCTGGGAAAATTTTAAAAATAAACAGGGTGCCGGCTGTAGCCCAGTGGATAGGATGCCGGTTCACCACATGGGAAGCCCCGGGTTCGGTTCCCAGAGCCTCTCCGAACGGGCAGACTGCCTTGGGCAGGGCTAAAAAAAAAGCCGCCACGAGCAGGGCAAAGCCGCCCATGAGCAGGGCAAGCCGCCCGCGAGCAGGGCAAGGCCGCCGCACAGTGAGCTGACTCGGCGCATCGCTGCAACGGGGGAAGACAAAAGCAGACACAGAAGAATGCAAAAATGAACACAGCAAGAACAAGCAGACAGGGGGGGATATGTAACAACAACAAAAAAATTACATCTGTAACCTTTAGGGCATCTTGGAATGGTGACCCACAGTGTATCACTCAAAAAGGGAAGCATAGGTTGTCTGCCAGATTCTACTGAATGCCAGAAGGACTTTCCGAAATAACTAGTGAATTCCATTACACATGTAAGTTGCATTGATCAATAAAACAAAGTAGCAAAATTTGAGTTTCATTCATTCCTCTGACTCTCCTACTTGTTCCTGATCAGCTATTCCTGGAGGCTATCTAGTCCTTTGCCAGAGACAATTTGTCATGCCCGTAGCAGAAAGTAGGATCTTCCAATTATGTCAAGAATCATTGAAGGGACTCTATACACAGGTGCAAATTCCCATGTCACCCTGATTTTCATGGCTTATAGTGATATTTTGACTATAGCTGCTTTTGTTTATTTGTATTGTTTACTGTTGGTCCTTTTTAAAAGTCTTGGAAGGAAGGAAGGAAGGAGAAAAGAGGAGAGAGAAAGAGAGAAAAAGAGAAAAGATGGAGGAAGGGAAGCAACAGAGGAGGAAAGGGAGAGAAAGAAAGGGAGAGAGAAACAAAGGGAGAGAGAAAAAGAGACAGACACAGATAGTACTCACTCATTTCTCTTTGTGAATAACCACTCTTAGCTGTGGAACACTGTGAGTCTGCCCCAATCACAAAGTTTTCCAGCAATCCCTTTTTTCTGGCCCAATGGGGCAGGATCAAGGGCTTTGGCATGCTTTGTGCAGATGGAGGCAGATACCATGATATTTCCTAGCAAATCTTTCCCTTCACCCCAGTCACATAGGGTTAGCATATCTTATGACAGACCTACTAACGTGAACCAGTTCTTCTGGGTTTTTATATATTTATTAGAAATCAGGGTCCTTATTATTAATAAACTAATTCAATTAATCTATACAGAAATGATTATCAGATACAGCTATTGAGCTGACAATATTTATCTCTTGGTAAAGGAAAAACTCTAAAGACTCAAGATGTTATCACTGAGGCTGGAAAAATAACTCTAATGAATATTTCCTACAATAAGAGATTTGAATCTATCTAGACTAAATTTTGTCAGATACATCAGGCATTAATAATGAAGTACTGCATAAATAACATGAATCTTTGAAATTCCTAAGGCCAGTTGCCAAAATTCACTTACACATGCCATCTTTGCCAGAAAAGAGCAGTGGCATTTTAGATTATTTTGAATTTTCCATTTCTTATTTTTTTAAAGGTATCAATTCTTACAAAGAAATTTACAAACTAGAACATGGTCTATAACATTGGATAGGTATATTCCATTATCTTCTAGTGACTTTTATTATGGATTCTACACGTTGGGTCAAAATTTGTTTACATGTATTTAATTTTTTATTATTTCACTTAGAGTACCTATGGACTCGTTATTTTAAAAACAATTAAGTAACTTAAGTGTATAAGCCTATAGACAATTTTCTTTTTTGGTTAAAGACAATAAATTTTCCTGGTTATAGTCCCCTAACTAGCTCTTTTGTACATTTACCAGAATTGGCTGCCAAATTACAGTTTAATTTGAAGCAGATAATATACTTTGAAGCAGCACTTTAAGATTTTGGGGTTGACTCATAAACTGGCTTACAATTGCAATTTAAATGCATTTATTACAACCATAAAAATAATGTGGTATTAATAAACCAGTTTATCCATCCTTCTGTCAAGCTAAGCATAAAGCATATAATCAGCATTTATAAATACTTCTAAAATTAAACTAATGTTGTAAATAGAGAAGCTAAGTAAAAAACAGCCAAAGAATGGCTTTAAAATACTGCTTTTTCCCATGGTTAGATTTTGGAAAACAGTGAGGTTAGTTTTCCCATGTCCGTATAAGTAAATCCCACAACAATTCTGATCGTGATTTCATGTGCTCAGGGGTAAAAGAAAAAAAGAAAAGCTTGAATTCAGTAGACAGGAAGGGGAAAGGTAATTTAGGAAGCAGCAATGAGGCAGCAACCCCGGCAAGTACAATAGGAGAGTCACTGAAGAGTCTCTCATTGGGCAGCCTTCTTCGAGAAAGCACTGCTCTGTCCCAGAATCAATAGATTCACCCCCTATCTTGGAGGATCTAAGGCATTTCTTTAGAAATAGAGCAGAGATCCAAGTCTTACTGTCACCTAGGTCCCATTTTACAAGGGAAATAAAAATACACAGCTTAATAGTGAATGCTCTACACTGCCTCCCAGGAGGCAAGCACTCACTTGTGCTTGATAAATAATCAACAGCAAAAATAAAGTGTCCTTTATTGTCTATATACTCATTATATTTCCAAAGATCCTAAAGCACAGTATTATGAAATATTATCATCTACAACTTAATGTGAATAAGTTTATGCTATATTAATGGAAAAAGGCAGATTGCAGAATGTTTACATATAGTCCAGTGTAAAATTTAGCCAACTACAGAGTTAGAGGGCACAATACCCACAAGACTGCCCTCAATTATGATACCAATTGCAAGTTCAAAACCACCCTCAGAT
>PVKH010013855.1:0-16697 GCA_004027955.1 Chaetophractus vellerosus
GGGTGACTTTGCCATACCCGTGGGGGCTCCGCCCTGCCCGTGGCGGCTTTTTGCCTTGCCCATGGCGGCTCTGCCCCGCCCACGGCGGCTTGTCTTTCTCAAGGCCGTCTGCTCACTCGGAGAGGTCCCCGGGAACCGAACCCGGGGCCTCCCATGTGGTACCCCAGCGCGCTCTTTATCCACTGAGCTATCTAGCCGGGCCCTAAAGACATTTTTAGAACTTTAAAATTCTATTCTGTAAAGTTCTGTTACAGATATCATTTTTAATGCTCTGTGGACACTGACCCCTAGCTTTGCTCACTTCAGTAGTTTATGTCCTAGTTCTGTTCACTCATCCAACCTATAGCCAGAATTTTCACAGGAAAGACCTTTTCAAACTTAAGACACCAATCTTTCCCTGCTTTTTTCAAGGAAAACATGTGAAATCGAAAAAAAAGATAATGGAAAAGACCTGTTTATACTTATCCTTTGAATCTTTTTGTATATTTCTAGAAGCTAAAGGTAAAGCAAGGCACCTAAACAATTTTTTTTCTTTCTGATCAGACTTCTCAATGTAATTTCACTTGTTTTGTATTTGCTTGGCATTAGATTCACTTTTACTGAATTGAAAGCAAATGTGATACAAAAATGGGTAATTATCAACTCAATTCCCGAATCATTCAAGCATAATCAGAGAATTTCTATTTCTGAAAACACAAAGTACATTTATGAAAACTACCACTACTGCAATTAGGTAAAGGAAAGGAAGGAATACTTTGAATAGTTAAAAGAACATAGATAACCGTCTTCCTCTCTAAACATTCAAAATCTAAAATAAAAAGTTTTAAAGAACTTGTTTCTCTTGATCCAGTTAACATCAAAAATTAAGTCTTACCTTGATAACACGGAGCTATTCTTTTACTCAGTTCTGTTCGTAAATCAGAGGGCATTCCATAGCAAACGCCAGTGGGGAGCTTATTTTCATTTTTTATGTAAAATATATTTTTCCATCTATGCCCACAAGTCTGAATAAAACATAAAAGTATACCAAATGACGTGATGCTCACAACCAAGATGTCTGATTTCATAATGTTCTCCATGGAGCAAAGCCAATACCTACCACAATAGATCCATTTTCTCCTGGCTGTCTGGAAAGTGTGACGCCCAACCACTGATTGTCTCTCTCTTCCACACAAGTCCTCCCACAAGGCTCTCCATTAGGGCTGCCTGCAGCATTTGGAAATAATTTTATCCTCAGTTGTCTGGAAAACAATGCTATTCTACAAGAGCAGAGAAAGTAAATTCATGTGCTCACCCTCAAGGTTTTTCCCTTAGATGTGTATAAAGCCCGCATCCCCTGGTGCTCTGTATCTTAAACGTAGTACAGTGTGGGGCTAACTGTGACTTACTTTGCACCAACATGATTCTCTCATACAAGGTAAATTTTGTTTGTAGAAATGACCTCCAAGTGGTTACGCCATGAAAAGAGGGCCTCAGTGTCACAGGAGATAGCTAACAAACTTGATTAGGAGAGGAAGACACTTTCAAATCAATATAGTCTGTCTACGTAACAACTGCAAGGTCTTATGCTTGGAAAAGACTGCTCTTTTGACGGTTTATTTAGCAATGTAAGCAACGTTGCCAGAGCACTTGTTCAAAAGTTTCGTGTACTGAGTCATTAAGAAGAGAAAGACTACTATATGGTCAGTTTTTTGAGGCTGTAAGGTGATCGATGAGCATGCAGAAAATGTACTGTGTAATTAGCATGATAATAACGCCAAGTATTTAAAACGAACTGCCCTATAGTTTATATTTAATGGATTATGACTCACGTTTTCAACAAAGAAAAAAAAAAGACTTGGAAAAAACCAGACTACTTCAAAAGTAAATTATTATTTCAACAGGCATTTTGGCAAGTGCGGAATAGACAGAAAGCCAAACTCTAAATAAAATATTAATCATGTGTACTATAGTATTAATCATGTGTAATATAGTACTTCTAAACTGTACAATAAAAAGTGATCTTCACAGTGATTTTTTTCTCTTTTGTTAGTGTGACTTCTTTGCTTTATAGCTGGGATCCTATATTAAAGTTATTTCAATTAAGTGACTTTTGGAGGGAATATGATACAGCTATCACAAGATTCCTTTGCTATCTTTATTTTCACCATCTCAATTGACACTTGACAATATTCTGCCTCTGCTTTATTGCAATGGCAGGTAAATACATTAGCATCGATTTGTTTGGATAAGGTTGAGAAAACTGGGTCATGTTCCTTAGTTTAACACTAATTACTGGGTAGCAAGTCTTTGTACATTTAAAGTGACCATTCTCTGAATTATAATGCACCATGTATCCTCTATAACCTTGGCCCCTAGATGAAGCTTCCTGAACAAACTCAGAATGTCTACATGGGAGTGAAATTATTTGCACTGATAATCCTGGGGAGGAGAGATGTTGTTTTAGGAGTGTGGAAAGATGTTTGTGTATAAAGACACTTGTTCTCCAAATTGTTGTTCAGGAAAAACAGCAAAACCCTTTAAACACAGCTAAACTGGGAGGGAAGGGGCATGGGAGGAAGAATTGTATTTTTTGTGTGTATGGTGTAAGGTCTAACATAGGAAGTTATTATTATGGCTACATGATAGTAACATAATCGAGAGAAAGTGAAAGAAAATGACAAGACATTTTTGTTTTCATGATGATGTAATTTCAGTTTGACTTTTCACCAATATAGCCAGTTTTTTTATACTAATGTCAAAAATAGATGATAAATGGTAGATTCAGTCTATTTTGAAGTTCATGTTATTTACCACAATAGATACTTCAATAAAATAGCTTTCCAAAGTCTTTCTAAAATTAAAGTCAACATTCAACAAAGGCAATTAAGCAAGAGGAAAATTAAGGACAGGAGAGGACGGAAGTCACAAATAACATTTTTTCCCATTACAATGTAACACATTTAATGTACACATTCATAAGATTACATTCAATATTTAAAAACACATTTACCATTTTAGAGATGTCACCCAAAAGTTTAAAAGTGATAAATGCACAATAGTTTAGAGTCACAAAATATCATATAAACTTCTGCTTGATGAAAATGGCCAAAAAATTAAGTGCAGGACTGGTGTACTGTTATCTTTTTCCCCACACCTGAGTCCCTCTCAGCTTTCTGGATGGTGTGTATCTGGATGGGTGGGGTTAAATGTCACTAGACATACTGTGGCATCTACTAGTTAGAATATATTTCCAAACAATAGATACCTTCTAATGTATAGATAAGACTTCTGATTCATGAAAATTAATTTTCAAATATATTATAGGTTCATTGTTAATTAATCCACCCTTGGATAATTGAGAGATGACTCTAAACATCAGCAGTCAAGAACCCCTAGACACACAGGATGGGATCACCCAGAGAAAATGATGGTGAAATTGATTAATAGTGTGTAGAAATAAGGATTTTCATCTTTGTTAGGGTTGATGACATTGATTCATTCACATTCTATCTATTTCCAAGGCTTAGGAAACAGTGCCCTAATTCATCTTGGCCAGGACTGCATGTAGCTCAAAGCTAACCAACCACGAGCACAAAGCCCAGAAATGTGTGTTAAAAGTGGAAGGGGCGATAAGTGAAAAATAATTCAAAGCCCAAACTGTGGAATGACTAAGCATCTCCTATTTGTGTTGTATATCTTAATGTGAAATGTGTTTATATAAGGATGAGGGCACAGACAAAAAGAAAAAGTCGTGAAACAATTATTCCTCCACAGAAGAAATAGAAACGGATTCTAATAAATGAACACACACCCCCACATTTAGATAGGTTTCTCCTACTTCCTAACACTGCTCCTACCAAAGGGGCGCACGCAGCACCTGCAAGGATACTGAGGCACTTCCAGCACTGGTTACAAGGCAGAGGCAGCTCCAAGAACATCCCGCAAGTCCCTACTCCTAGAAGTTGGGGGGTTTTCTTAATTTCTGGGAACTTTTTACCTTTTTCTTTTGTGTTGCTTGCAGAATCTGACCAAAGAAGCTAGACCTTCACATCTACACTCGGAGTTTTTTTCCCCAAACCTTCTCTTTTCTTGAGGCCACTCCTCTACCACGTGGTCCCACGTGGTTCTCTACCTGGCCTGAACATTGGAATCACCTGGGGGGAGCTTTCAGAAAGTATCAGCACCTGGGCCTCACTTCCAGCAGTTCAGATTTGACCCAACATCAAAATTCTTTCCAAAAGTCCTCAGGTAGTCACCGTGCAGTTGGTCTTGTGAGCAAGAACTCAACAATATAGAGACAGTGGTTGTGCCTTTTCCTGGAAAGCATCAAATTTGAAAAGGAACTACTACACTTTCAAATAACAGTTAAATCTTTTTGCCACCCGCCCCCCTTGATTTTTAACTAGATATTGCAAATTGTCTTCACGTGAAAATATAGTATGTGTAATTTGGTCAGAAATGATGATTATTAAAACTGCCATGAAAAGCTAATTCTCATGAATTTCCCTGACAGAACACCATAAACTCAGATAATCTTCATATTATATGCTGAAATGATTTATAATGTGGTTTTCAATTCTGCTCATACATTACTAATCTAAACTCTTAGTAAATCAAATCAGCTTCATAATTGAAAAACTACTTTACATGGTTTAACATAAAAGAGGTCAGCAGAAATTAACATGTGATAATTTTCCATGCTTTTATACAACTAGAATGACAAATTCTTAGCACAGTTGAATGCATTTACCCAGTAGATTTGATTTTAAAGCCACATATTAAAACATCCTCCTTTATTTCAACAATTAAGCCTAACTTTCTCTTTCCCTGTTTCCCATCTGGGAAAGAAAATATAACAACGTGTGCTCATTACTTCAGTTTTTGTTTTCACATATTGTTTTGTATCAGTATATACAATTGTGTGCTGTGTAAAAACATGAATAAATGGTACTTTTGATAGTTGAATATAAAGGATGTTATTGCAAATCCAGTTAGATAGGTGCATTCTGTTACCCTTTGGTTTTGTTATTCACATCACTGGTTTTAGTGCCAAAAACGTGGCAAGGTCTATGGAAGACTAGATGTTCTATCTTGTATGTCACCTCCCTGAAGGCAGAGACTCTGCATCCCCACGGCAGAGTCCCCTTACTTGCACTAGGCAGGAAGTCAGTAGTATTTGCTAAGGGAAGAAATTTTGAAATGCATATAACACCAAAAAAAAAAAATTCTTTACTAGAAGTTACTACTGAGATTTTCACCAAACTCTCAGGGATCTAAGCTTTGAAGAGCTTTTCTTCCTTCACGCTTATTCTCCCTATTCCTATTCCAATATATTATTCCTTTAAGTCTTAAGATAGCAACAGATGATCTGAAGGGCCACAAAATTTGCAGGCTTGAAGGTCATGTGATTTGTGAGCAGGACAGGGTTAAGGCTGAAAATCAGCTGGGGCCCACAGGAGGCACCTATTTCAGAGGGCTTCTGCAAGGATTGTGGGAGTAAAAGAGATACGTGTGAAGGGCTTGAACCCAGAAGAGAAAGCACTCCATCATCATCATCATCATTATCATCAAGATTAAGCTAAACATATACTTAAGTTGCATGTTTCACAGCATACATCCTCCTCCATAAAATATATGAGGCATCAGCCAGTGAAGCCTTCTTGCATCGATTAACTCATTTAATTCCCCCAGCAGTGGAGGAAGACTGTATTATCAATCCTATTTTAAAGATGAGAAAACTGAGTCTTAAGGAAGTCAAGTGACTTGTCCAAATCCATGGGGCTGGGAAATGGAACAGATGAGACTAAAAAACAATGGCTTCAATCTCTAACTTTCCACTACTCTTTAATATATAAAACAGACCTCTACAAATATTTCAGACATACGAATTAAATGAAAACAATTGTACTCTCTAAATCTTTTTTTCAGCTGAAAATGTGTAAAATATCACAAACCTGCCCAGAGACTGCTCTACCAACTTTCTACTAGTCAAGACAAATGCCATATTCTTGGTCCCTATCTTGTCCTGCCCTTCCTGTTGTTTAAATCATTTCTCAGTACTTTGACATTTCCCCTGAAGAAGCAGCAAGGGCTAAAGGAAAAGGTTGGGCTCAAAGTTCTTCTTTCTACAACCTGTTGATTGTTTCGGTGAAACACTTCGTGGGCGGGGAAGCCCATGACTTTTGGGTACAATCGAACATTTGGTTCATCTGCCTGCGTCACTGTGCTGTGACTTCCCCTTCAAAACAGACATTTGACTGGGACTCTCATACCACACACAGTTACCTGATATTTCAAAACTTTTGGCATGATTTCAATTTTCAGAAAAATAGTCAAAGTCATCACTTACACCAATTAGGTTTTCTGTGGTTCTTTTTTTTAAGTTGAAGTTCTATTCCACTGATAGATTAGAGCTTCAGGTATATATTCCATACAGTTACTCTAAATTTTCTTAAATAAAACAATTCTGAAACATAAATGACCTTTATTCTGTGTTCTATAACGAGTCCTTAATTCAAGATATCTTTATTTATTTCACCAAACAAAATTCAGAGTATTACAAAGACATCCATCTGGGTTAAAAGTTGAAAAAAAGCCAAATTCTAAGACCACAAAGATTATACTACCTAGCATTACAGGGCTGTGAAAATTAGAAAAAATGTATGCCTGTGTATAGAAGAGTGTTTAGCAACTAGTAGGTGTTCAGTAAGTGGTAAATGCGTCTGCTCCCCAGGGCACCTACATCAGGCTGTTTGGACTAACCAGCAGAGGGAGCCCACGTTTGTGCTGCAAGCACAAATCAACAGCTTTTTTAAATATATTTTTTTATTTTTTCAAAGATACTTAGATTACACAAAAGTTACACAAAAAATATAGGGATTCCCATATGCCCCGCTCCCCACATCTCTCACACCCTCCCACATAAACAACATCCTTCATTAGTGTGGCACATTCGTTGCAATTGATAAATGCTCTTAAACCCAATTGGCCTCTTCTGTTAGATTTTGCTATCAAATCCTAATTAAAGTACAACGTAAACTTCAATCCACGCTTAGTGGCAATGCTCCAAAATGTGTTCATCAATTGAAATGAATGTACTTCACTAATGAAGTACGTTGTTAATGTGGGAAAACGTGGGAAGTGTGGGAAGTAGGGTATATGGGAATCCCCTATAATTTTTATGTGCAATTTGTATAACCTAAGTGTCTCTAAAAATTTTTTTAAATAATTTTAAAAATCCATTATATGGTATTTACCATATTAAATGGTGTACTTTTCTAGTAAATGTGGAGGTGATGTTTCTAAAAGATAGGATGATGTCTGTGAATACAACAGCAATTAAAATAATTCTGGCCAAGGACAAGTAAAATACCTAAGATTTAGAAATGATACAGGATATTAAAATAGTAAGCTTCCAAGGTCTTTTCATCCAGCTAGTCTGGTGGCAACCAGGAGTCAAACTTTCCCCAGTCACCAAGGGGCCAGGGGCAGGGTAGGAAAGGGGAGTTAATGCTTATTTACATTGTAAAGAGTTTCTACTTGAGCTGATGTAGGAGTTTTAGTAATGGATGGTGGTGACGGTAGCACAGGATTGTGAATGCAATTAACAGCACTGAATTATATATTTGAATGTGGTTAAAAGAGGAAATTTTAGCTTGTATATATGTTACTAAAAAAAATAGGACTGTACAACACAAAGAGAAGCGTAATGCAGACCATGGACTATTGTTAACAGTACAATTATAAAAATGTTCTTTCATGAATTGTAACAAATGTACCACACTAATGCAAAGTGTAAATAATAGGGTGGTATTTTATGCACGATTTTTCTGTAAACCTACAAGATCTCAAATTTTTTAAAAAATGGTTAAAAAATCACAATTAGAAAACATTCTCAAGGTATTTGCTTTTTGGAAAAAAATATGCATTTGAATGACATATTCTCAGACTGCCTTATCAAAATCTCATAATGGTAATAATCATGCTCAATTTATGTGAGAAACAGTTTATACACTCATAGTCCTGAAACAGCCAACCAGCTAAGTCTTCTTTATTTTTTTAAATGTTTTTAGAAACAGTACAATACGGAAGGGTAAATGTCCCCCACAAAACAGAGCCAAGCTTTGGGGTTGCAAGTTTATAAATGTGGCTTGACCCCAGGTCATGTCTAGGCACCAGAAATCTGGAAAACCAAGTTATTTATCAGCTTGATTCTAGGTTCAGACTCTTCTTCAGCAACCTGAGGCCCAAACTTCTTCAATTTCCTGCAGAAAACCTACACAAGTCTTTTAAATAAGCATGGGCAGAAAAATGTATCCCAACTGATCTCTCTGGTGAGCATAATTTTAAAAGGGTGAGCGGTCTTTATAATAACAATAATATTTATTATATGCTTACTATGTACCAGGCAAGTTTTAATACATGAAAGCACATATATTACCTCATTTACTTTCATAACATCCCTATGAGGTAGGTATTATTATCATTATCAAAACCATTTTACAAGCAAAGAAACTGAAACAAAAGGAAATTATAGTCATGCTGCTAGTCAGTCTGGGGAGGAAGTATTCAAACCACAATTCTATCCTGCCTTCAATGATTTGCTGTTAGGAGCTTTCCCTGTTAAGAAGGGAAAGAATCCAAATCTTGCTACTATTAATAATCCTATGCTATATATACTAATTACATTTCTATAACAATCCTACTGCTATAATATTGTAACATTAACTTCCAAAAGTAGAAAAAAAAGAAAGCATTTTCGCTACTTCTATAGTTTTCAATTAATCTCTTGGATTTAAAGCTACATTCGAAAACCCATCATTAATATATGATAACATTTTTATATATTGTTGAAACAGGACCAAGGCAAAAATGTCAATAAAAACCTCACACTTAATGCTTAGGTGATCAGTTTGAAGTTCTGTGCTTACATTAGAAATTCACATGGTAGGATACATGTAAAAAAATTTGGAGGAGGTTAGGAAAATAGCACGTTTTTAAAAATATGTGAAGAAAAAAAAACCACTCTTCAGCATTAGTCAGAGAGCCCATCACACTGCCTTGTACCAAAGGAGGGTTAGACCAGTAGGAGATATGGATATCAGTGGACATTTCTCTGCCTGAAATTTAAAGGGCACAGAAGATGTCAAAGAGACTGATATGCAGACAAAATGATGGCATTTCAATGTATACTAGAGACCTCTTGCAAGAAGACAAAAAATGGAATATTAGAGGTGACATAGCCCTAGAAAGGTTTTCACAGAGTATATACATTTACTAGGGTCTTCCAGGGAAGGTGTTATTTTTAAAGGACATGTCTAATCCGTCTCTCACAAGGAGCTCCATAAAAGGGATTTGACAACAAAGTCTACGATCTTGCTATGTCTGAACATGTTCATTGAGTGAAATGTAGTACTGCATATAATTTATATGAAAAAGATTTCTCATTTTTTACTTCTTGGGGGTAAACTAAGGGAATCAGAACAACACACTGCATTACTGAGCACAGCCATGTCATTTCTAAGTCCTCTTCCAGCTACTCTTAAAATAAATATACCTTCTTTTAAACATGATCAGTTCCAAGCTCCCCATCTCATAAGTGAGTGGTACTATTTGGATTATCTGGTATGAGTAGGTGGAATTTTTGGAACTCCACCTGGACTTGGCCTGGACTCTTAAAATGATGCTGAAATATGTAGCAAATCTGAGAAATGGATCCATTCATTCCACATTTGTTGAACTTTTACTATGTGTTCATCAAAACCAGTCAGAACTGGTTGAACTACTCAAGTAGTCAGCTCTTTTCCAAAGCCTTCTTTCATCATCTAAATAAAATTTCTTATCCACTTTGTTTTTCTGCCTTGTCACACTTTTTACATTGTTTCACAATTAATTATCTGTTACCTGTCTCTCTTGTCTTCTAGACTGAATTATTTGAGGGTTTCAACCATATCTTATTCAACTCTCTATTCCCAATACCTAGTATAAGTAATTATAAAAATTTATTGAATAAATGAAGGAAGAAACCAGTTAAAAGAGTTGTTTGATGCTTGCTCTCAACATTTCCTCATTCCTCATTTCTCAACCCTTTGCAATTTACCTTCACCACTGATACTGCTCTTAACAGGGTAACTAATGAACTGCTTCTTTCTAAATCCAATGAGCCCTTGTAAGTTCTTCTCTCACTTGACCCCCTGGCAACTTCTGTTACTGCTAAGCACTCACCTCTTCTCAAAACACTCTTATTCTTTGACTTCCACAGTGCCACACTGGCCTAATTTCCTTGCTACCTCTCTGGTTTTTCCTCAGTCTTTTTGTCAGGCTCCTCTTTCTCTTCCCCCAGGGTTTTCAACCAGGGTTGAATATTAGAACTATCTGGGGAACTTTAGAAACTCTTGATGCCAACCTAGACCCACCTCCAGAGATTTTATTTAGTTTGGGATGGGGCCACCAGCACTGGTGTTCTTAAAGCTCAGTAGGAAAATCTAACTTGCAGTCAGGGTTGGGCAGCACCTTTCTAGCCACTTTACAAACTGAAGGAATCCTTGGGAATCTATCCTTGTCTCTCTGATCCATGCACCCTGAACAGTCCCCAAGTTGAACTCATTCACCTCCATGGCTTTGATTATCATCTCTATGTTAATTATTCTCAATTCTGAATTTCCAGTACAGGGCTCTCTCCTGTCCATATCCAACCGATTCCCAGAGTTTTACTTCCATGTTTGACAGAAGCCTCAAGCCAATGAAATTAATAATTTTTTCCGGGAAACCCACTGCTCTTCCATTTCTCTGTACACAGTAACATCACCCACCCAGCAGTCCAAGCCATAACTTTGGGTAACATCTTTGAAACCTTCTTCTCCCGTATCTCCCTCACTCAATAATTACTACATCCTATTGAAACTGTTTTTAAACATTTGTAGAACCTGTTTTTCTCCATTCCTACTGCCACTGTGCTAGTACAGGCATCTGGCATCTACAGCCTAAATTACAGTGAAATCATCCTCAACTATTCCATTAGCTTCAATTTGTCCCACCTACTCCCCTGCATTCATTACTCTGCAGGCAGAAGAAGCTGTCTAAAACACAAATCTGATCCTGTCACTCAGCTTTAAAACATTTGAGGATAAATTTACACTCCTAAAGGGAGTTTACAAGGCTGAACCCAAAATAATGTTTGCCCTACTTCTCTAACCTACTCTTCTGCCATGGACCTTTTCACACTCCACAGTGCACCTGTATTTGTTTTTCTTTCAGTTCTGCAAAGGTGCCATGTTCTAAAAAGATAAATAAATAAACTCAGGGTCTTCATGCACACTATTTGCTTGGTCCAGGACACTTTCCCTCTAACTCCTTATCATTATTTTGTCCCCCATTTAAACGTCCTGTCCTTAGGAAGATATCACCTTTTTCTCCTAACTAGATCAGATCTTCTCACCACACTTTCCCATAACTACTAACCTATAGGCTGTAAGTCCCTTGGGGGCCTGGACCAAGTCTCTTTTGTATGTGCAGGTTCTGACCCTTAGGCATCCCATAATAGAGTACTTATCTGGCCCCAGAACTGTTGCCAAAGCTAGGTATTTCTTAGTCATTAAGAATATCACTCAGTGATAAAGTAAACTAAAGGCAAAAATAAAATGCAGTTAGAAAGCCCCATCTTTTAAACTAGACAGAAACTTCATCCTTTCAGAGGTGGAGTTTGGGAAACTACTGGAAATCAGGGAACTTTATTCTATTATCATGATGGTTTATTAATGAAGTTCTCTGTTTTGATGTTCTGCATAGCAAGCCATGTTCAGGGATTTCCCCCCAAAAAATGACCAATTTGCATCACTCTTAGCTTCATAAGCTACAATTTAGAGCTTATTCCAAACGTAAAATAAGCAGAAAGTTTTCAAGAAGATATCTGAAGTGTCAACAGAGAGACGTTGCCTTTTAATGTTAAGCTAATAACTCCTAAGAATCAGGCAGGAATGAGGGTGACGGCATCACTAATTTAATGGTGCAATGCTAATTAACTTAGCCTCTTCCAAATAGGTTATGTAATACAAACCAGGAGGCTGTCTAAAGTAATATAATTTCGAGAAAGAAATTTGAAGGGGAATAATTGTGACTAACTTGTGTTGGACCACTGTTCCTTCCAATGAGAAATAAAGAGTTACAAGAAGAGAGCCTAAAGGTGTAGCAACTATAAAAAACTTAGTCTTGAGAAGAAAAGTGAAAGTCCCATTCATTTATGCATAGATACTGGGAAAGCACCTGCTAAAAAGTTTGTGTTATTTTATGGTGGGAATTTGTTCCTCGAGAGCAGTGATGTCCAATAGAAATATAATGCAGTCTACATATGAGATGCTTAATTTTTGAGTAGCTACATTTAAAAAAGTAAAAAGAAACAAGTCTACTTAATTTTAACAATATATTTTATTTAGCCCAATTAAAATGTTATCCTTTCAATAAGTAATCAACATTAATTTTTAAAATATTAATTTCAATATGGAATCAATATTTTAACAATTAATGAGATATTTTACATTTTCTTGGTACTAAGTCTTTGAAATCCAGTGTGTAATTTACATTACAGCAGATCTCACAGGGAAGTAGCCAAATTTCATGTGTTCCACAGCCAGATGCAACAAGTGGCTACTGTATTGGACAGTGTTACTCTAGATTCTATTAACTAGGAAGCACAAGTATGTGTGTGAGTGTGTGAGTGTGTGTGTGTTTGTGTGTGATGCCATTAGTGATAACTCCAAAGTTCTGAAAGGCCTGGAATATCTTTTGAATAACCAAATAAAAACAATATTTTTAGTATAACTTACAATTATTTATATATTTTATTATATTCTAATACTTTGAGTATTGGTACTGAATAGACAGACAATGACTAACTGTATCATGGGAAGACTTCCTTCTTTTGGGTCATAGAGGGAAGTACCACAAGAAATTAGAAATAGGCAAGCAAGAGAAGGGCACCTCCCGAGCAGGCGGGGAGGTAGAGGAAGACTGTTTGTATGCAGGAAGGAAAAAGCCCCTTGTGGTACCAGCCAAGCACCTCTTTCCTGATGTTTCTGCATTCAGTTCGCTTTACTAAAAGGGGTATCTTACTCCCAACATCCTGTGTCCTTAGCATTCTAGATAAACAGGCATTTGCTGCTTACTTCTGATTGTGGCTACAGTAAATGTACTATGGTATGTAGCAACCATTATCCATAGGGGGATGGGGCATGGACTCCTCTTTTGAGGGAAGGCATCTGTCTGAATCAAACTTTGATCTGAAATTTTACACTGAGAATTAAAGGTTAGTCTATGTGGATGGTATTTTGAATTGCACAGGGGTTGAGCACTGTTTTAGGAAACCCTGCACCTTCAGATCCTTGATAGCAAGTTAAGCTGTTCTAAACAAAGAGGACGCCTTACTGATATAGCAATCATAGCTCAATTATAACAATTTCTGTTGGCCCAAGAAAACATTTTTCATTTGCCTTTCAACTTACTATAGTCACACACAGATATAGACTTGAGCAGAAAACAGAGATAAGAAATAAACTAATTTTTAATTGTCTATATATGTCAAATACGGAACTGCAAAAATTCCATACATTATAATCACCCACATTTGAAAGAGAACAATTGAAATCATCTTATGTAGAAGACTGTGTGTGTGTGTATGTGTGTGCGTGTGTGTTTTCTGTTTTCTTGAAACTTTTTCATAAGTAATACTACCTGGTCCAGAAACTTGAGAAGAATCCTTAAATGTCTTTGGTTACCTATATTATTGTTTTCAGTGTTCCCTCTGGCCTCAGTGCCTTAGTTTATAGCTGTAACTTATTTCTACTGAATTTGTTCTAAATAAAGATATAAGGAAGATAAGATGTATTGTTTAAAATGTTACATGAGAAATAGCTTCAGCCAACTCTTTTGCAAATATTTGAAGAGATTACCAGTTTTTATTTTTTAACCATTGAATAACTAGAAATTCTTGTCTTCCTATTTTCCTTTCACCCCAGTAATCTTTTTTATTGACCAAAAATAAGAAAGTTAAACATATATTAATTTGGCTTATAATTTCTAACTAATTCTCTCTTACTTGAAACTTAATCATTGTATTAATCAATCTGATGTCAATCAAGCTTTCACTTTACTTTTATTCATTCATCCAGTCAATAAATCTTCATTTCTTTTTGTTTGTTTTCCATCCATCAAAGCACATTTCTCTGGGAATATTTTTGAGGTCAATATTGTGCTCACTGGCTGGAAGAATTTAGGCTGTCTTTCAGTTGGCAGGCATTAATATCTTAAATTTTGTATAATATTAAGACATGATCTTCTTCACTTAAACACAGACATCTAGAGATAGATTCAGTGCCCTCTCCGACAGGAAGTGCATGCTAGATACTAGTAGTTATGTCACGGATCAGGAAACTACGACAGAACAACAGAAACGAACTTTTTTCCTCCTGAGGCCTTTTCAAGATCCTCTGGCAGATCAAGGTTGTCTATTCGCCTCCCTAACTTTTTATCTCACAATTCTCTCATCCAGTGAAAATTATTCTTTGCAAAATTATTTCCAATGCATAGGTTTGTGAATGTGTTCTGTTCTAAGCATGCCTTTTGGGGTGGAAGATGTTTAATGAAAATCTGAGGCTTAATCTACATAGTACAGACAACTCTTAGATGCTTGTGGGTGCTCTCTGAGTTAAAAAATAAAAATTAGATTATGTACATACTGGACTTGAATTCATTCTAATGAAAGGAGCCAGCTTCCCAGTTTGAGAAAAAGCAAAGATCACTTATAAAAAGAACAAGGGGCTACAGATAAAATATTTAATCTTAAAAGCCCATTCACAACAAAGATAAATATGAATAAAATAACAATTCTGATCTTTTGTTCCCCATTTACAGATAATCAATTCAGCTCATCAAACATATTGGACTATTGATTTAATTTTATTTGCATTGAAGATGCATATTTGAAAGGAAAGAGCACGGGCTCTGCACCCAAGCAGACCTGATTTTGATTTAGAGTCCCACCTACCACTAACCTACCAGCGGGCCACCCCCAACTTGCTCCAGAACGCACCCTGGGCGCTTTAAAATAGGTACTTGCAAACCTTGAGGCACAGAATCCTTGTGTATAAATTAGGAACAAGGACAAACCATGACCCAGGATCACACTGAGGAAAAAAACTCAAGTAATATTTATGTAGCAGAGCCTAACAGTGTTTGGAACAAGATAGGTCTGAAATAATATTAGCTCCCTTTTCTTCCCCAGTGTGTATGTGTGAAACAAATTTGCTTTTGACTTTGAAATGTGAACTTCCCCCACCCCAGAACACATTTTTTTCAAGTCTTCCCAAATCTAAGAAGGGACATTTAAAAATGACAGCATCACCATCCCCAAATCCTCAAGATTGAGGAATGACCAAACAGGACAGAATGCAACTATGAACTAAAGTAGACATTATTATTCTAGTAATGGAAGTACTTGTAACTCTGATATAAAGGCAGTAGCCACCAGATGTTCTGAGGGGAGGGAGAAGGAAGAATAGGTACAACATGGGGGCATTTTGGGGACATTGGAATTGTCCTGCATAACATTGCAATGACAGATACAGACCATTATACATTTTGTCAAAACCTATAAAATTGTGCAGGGCAAAGTGTAAATTATAATGTAAACCATAGTCCATGGTTAGTAGCAATGCTTCAATATGTTTTCATCTTTTGTGACAAATGTACCACACTAATGAAAGATGTTGTTAAAGGGGGAAAGTGTGGGAGGGGGAGGGGATGGAACATATGGGAATCGCTTATATTTTTTATGTAACGTTTACGTAATCTAAAGTTTCTTTAAAAATTAAAAATTGAAAAATTGAAAAAGACTGCAAATAGATGCATCTATTTAATACGAGAGGTTTCAGAGAAGAAAATTAATCATGGTACATTAAGCCTCATGTTAATTATGCTGACGATGGAGATGACAATTTTTCCTTGTACTTTTCTTTTACATTTCATATTCCAAGTAAAATTATATCACTTTCTTTTTTAAAAAGCCCTTAAGCTGAGTGGCAGTAAATGGGGTCAATTCAGACTGCTATTTCTGATTTGTCCCTTAACCTGTCCTTAAGAAGGCTGATAGGTCAAAGACGAAAAAAGTCTAAAGTCGTGGATTAGCTGGATCCTGCCCTTATTATTCTGAGAGATTTTAAAATGTGCTTAACACGGAGATAGAGAAGGAGAGGTGAAGAAAAGGCATCATAGAAAACTTTCCTCTGCATAGTTTTGTCAGAGTACTGAAATCATTGTCTTAAGCAAAAGAGAGACAGATAATGACAGAAAGAAGGCACCACCTCTATACATAAGTGGGAAGATGGTTTATAGCTCAGAGGGAAAACCAAGAGCTTTAAACGAGTTGTAACAGGCGACGAAAGTTTTTCCACAACTTGTACTATGGTGGGGTCCACCAAGGGGGACACTCACTCCTGGTTCCAAGCCCAACTCACCCAGCTGGAGCTGTTCACACGTCCGGCCTGGGTTCTTTCCGATTCTACATCTGTAAATCGCCCCCGGATTGACTACTGAGGCGTTGGCGAGCCAGTTGGCAGTGGGCGCCCCCACTACGAGCCTAAAGCGAGAAACGCGCACGTGCGCACAGACGTGAGCTGGGCTGCCCGCGGACTCCGGGTCTCTGCAGAAGTGCAGCTGGCAGCGGG
>PVKH010013856.1:0-16697 GCA_004027955.1 Chaetophractus vellerosus
GGAACAGAGGAACCCGGAAGCCTGAGCCCTTGCAGATGTCGGCAGCCATCTTGCTCCAAGACATGGACTTTGGTATGGGAAGAAATTTATGCTTTGTGGCCTGGTAACTGTAAGCTTCTACCCCAAATAAATACCCTTTATAAAGACCGACCAATCTTTGGTATATTTCAAAAGGCACGCCTTTGGCTGACCAAAACACTAGGAGTAGAATTTCTGAGTCATAGGTTTAAATGGATGTTCAATTTTACTAGTTAGTTTTCTGAAGTGGTTGTAGCAATTTAAACTCTACCAGGAGTGTATGAGAGTTCACATTAACATACATTCTCCGCATGCTTAGTGTTGTCAGATTAAATATCTGCCAATATGATAGGTATGAAATGGTATCTTACTCACTTTTAATTTGCAGGTCCCATAGTACTAATGAGATTGAAAGCCTTTTTATTATATATTCTTGGCCATTTGGATATCCTGTTTTGTGAAGAGGCTTTTCAAGTATTTACTCATTTTTCATTAATTTGCCTGTCTTTCTTATTGATTTATAGGAGTTTTGTATATCTTTCAATAAAAGACATCTGTTGATAAGGTGTTAAATTATAGCCTCCACTATGTGGCTTGTGTGTGTGTATGTTTATGTTTTAAATTCACTCTTGGAATGGTTGTCAAAAATTGTGAAGGCTTCCAGTTGATGAAGATGGTGGTAAAAGATGCTCCAGGATACAGATCCCCTACAGAATTTTATAACAACTAGCAAAAACTGGCTGAGCCAACTTCTTCAAAACTCCGGAAAACGGTTATAAAAGGTTGCAATAACTAGGCAAGTGCCAAATCAAGAAAAAGCATCTTGAAAAATGGTAGACGAAACTCATGGTACCCTTGCTACCTCTTCCTCCAACTGCTCCCCGGTGCAGAATGGAACCAGCCTGCACTCCCATTGTGGGTCCCTGGCCCTGTTTGAAAGAGAACAAAACTGTGTACATAATAGTGTGCCTGTATGTCAGTGCCAGTCTACCAGGTGGAAGCCTAAAAGATTAAACTAGGAAACTTGTCTCAAGCTCACCCTCCCAGAATTTGTCCTGAAGGCAGAGAAGCCACTTGCAGACAGCAAAAGTAATGAAAGAAATAGTAAAATTAAAGATGCCTAGGGTAGACTGCCTGCATTAAGTCTTACAGTAGAGTACTCAGGAGCTGGTGAAAGTCTATTTCAAAGGGAGTAGAGGGGAGTAGAGGAGACATTCCTTTAAACCGGTAATTCCCATTACTGTAGCAAATACAAGCCCGGGATGAGTAGCAGGCTGGAAACAGGCTTAGATAAAACAGGAAGGACACTGCATTTTGCATTTGACTCAGACTAACCATCTTCTTCTTTTTTTTTTAACGAAACCAATTTCATTGATACATATTACTAAAGCATACGATTCATCCAAAGTGTTCAAATGGTATTTGGTATAATCACATAGTTGTGGATTCGTCACTTCAATCATTATTAGAGCAATTTCATTATTTCAATAATAATAATAAACTAAAAATAAACAAGAAAATTCTTCACTTCTCAATCTCTCTGTGCTTCCCCTGCTGTATATAGGTGCTATTTCTGGTTATTCTTGTAAAATTATTTATTTATTTATTTATTAAGCAGTTTTATTGAGATATATTTACATACCATACGATCTAGCCAAAGTGTATAATCAATGGCCTTTAGTATAATCACAATGTTGTACATTCATCATCACAAAGAATTTTAGGATAATTTCATTACTCCAAAAAGAAAAACTCTACACCCCTTAGCATTCCTTCCCCAGCCCTACATAACCTCTAATCTAATTTCATCTTTATAAATTGATTTATATTTACATTGCACATAAATGGAATCATACAATATGTAGTACTTTGTGGCTGGTCTCTTTCACTCACCAAAAATATTTTTTTGGTTGATATTAACATCTTGTAGTATACATTTGTTCAGCTTCAAAGAAAAGTGGGATTTTATGTACAATTTTATCCATATTCATATTTTATATGTGGTTTTACTATGCTGTACAGTCCCATATTACATTTTTTAGCTTTCCTTTTAGTAATGTACATGGCCTTAGAATTTCCCTTTAAACCACTTTCATACCCACTGCTAGTTACAAACATTGTGTTGGGATTTCACCTTCTCTATTCAATTCCAAAGATTAACACACGCTTTTTGCCAATTCTGCTCAAGTTAACCCCCAGCTTTCCATTCTCTAGCCTCATTCTATTTTCTGGTGACCCATATTCAAGTTTTTAACCCCCGAAGATTACACAATATATTTAGCTCATAGTAGAGCAATCATACAGTATTTGTCCTTTTGTGTCTGGCGTGCTTCACTCAACATAATGTCCTCCAGATTCATCCATGTGGTCATATGCTTTATGAATTCTTTTCTTCTTAAAGCTGCATAATATTCCATCATATGAATACAACCCAGTTTGTTTATCCAGTCATTGGTTGATAGACACCTGGGTTGTTTCCAACTTTTGGCCATCGTGAATAACGCCTCTGTGAACATCAGTGTGCAGATGTCTGTTTGTGTCACTGCTCTCAGTTCTTCTGGGTATATACCCAGTGGTGGTTTTGCTGAGTCACATGACAAGTCTATATTCAACTTCTTTAGGAACTGCCAAACAGTCCTACAGAGTGGCTATACCATCCTACATTCCCACCAACAATGAATAAGTGTTTCTCTCTCTCTATCCTCTCCAACACTTGTAGTTCTGTCTTTTTAATAGTGGCTATTCTGATAGGTATGAAATGATATCTCATTGTAGTTTTGATTTTGTATTTCCCCGATTGCTAGTGAAATTGAACATTTTTTCATGTTTTTTTTTTTCCATTTGTATTTCTTATTTGGACCAAATGTCTATTCAAGTCTTTTGCCTATTTTTTAATTGAATCATTTGTCTTTCTGTTGTTGAGTCATATCATCTCTTTATATATCATGGATATTAAATGCTTCTCAGACATGTGTTTTCCAAATATTTTTTCCCATTGAGTTGGCTGCTGTTTTACCCTTTTGACAGAGTCCTTTGAGGTGCAAAAGTGTTTAATTTTGAGGGAGGTCCCATTTATCTGATTTTTTTCTTTTGTTGTGTGTGTTTTGGGTGTAAGGTCCAATCAACTACCTCCTACTGCAAGTTTTTAAAATATTTCCCTACACTTTCTTCTAGTAGTTTTATGGTGCTGGCTTTTATATTTAGATCTTTGATCCATTTTGAGTAGGTTGTTTTATAGGGAGTGAGATAGGGGTCCTCTTTCATTCTTTTGGTTATGGATATCCAGTTCTCCTAGCAATATTTGTTGAAGAGACTGTTTTGTCCCATTAATGTGGGCTTAGTAGGTTTGTCAAAAACCAGTTAGACATAGAGGCGAGGGTTTATTTCTGGACTCTCAATTCTATTCCACACATAGATGTGTCTATCTTTATGCCAATACCCTGCTGTTTTGACCAGGATAGCTTTGTAATATGTTCAGGGTCAGTCTGTAAGACTCCTCCCACATCACTCTTCTTTTTCAGGATGTTTTTGGCTATTCAAGTGCTCTTTCCCTTCCATGTAAATTTGATAATTGCCTTTTCTATTTCTGTACAGTAGGCTGTTGGAATTTTGTTTGATATTCCATTGAATCTATAAATCAATTTGGGTAGAATTGACATCTTCCTTATATTTAGTCTTTCAGTCCATGAACACAAAATGTCTTTCGATTTGTTTAGGTCTTCATTGACTTCTTTTAGCATTGTTTTGTAGTTTTCTGCATATAGGTTCTGTACTTTTTTGGTTAAATTGATTCCTAGATATTTGAGTCTTTTTGTTGCTATAGTAAATGAAATTTTTTCCCTGATTTCCTCCTTAGATTGTTCAGTACTAGTGTACAGAAACATTACTGATTTTTGCATGTTGATCTTGTATCCTGCCACTTTCTTGAACTCATTTATGAGCTCAAGTAGCTTTGTCATAGGCATTTCAGAATTTTCTAGGTATAGGATCATGTCATCTGCAAATAGTGAGAGTTTTACTCCCTCTTTTCCTTTTTTTTTCTTGTCTAATTGCTCTAGCTAGAACTTCTGGTACAACATTGAAAAACAGTGGTGACAATGGATATCCTTGTCTTGTTCCCGATCTTAGATGGAAAGCTTTCAACCATTCCACATTGAGTAAGATGACGGCTGTGCGGTTTTCATGTATGCCTTTTATCAGATTAATGTATTTTCCTTATATTTCTATACTTCAAAGTGTTTTTTTTTTCTTTGAGAAAGGATGCTTGATTTTGTCAAATGCCTTTTCTGCATCGACTGAGATGAGGATATGGTTTTTTCATTGAATTTGTTAATGTGGTGTGTTACATTAATTGATTTTCTTATGTTGAACCACCTTGCATACCAGGAATAAATCCCACTTGGTCCTAGTATATAAGACTTTTGATATGCTGTTAGATTCTACTTGCAGGTAATTTGTTGAGAATTTTTACATCTATTTTCATTAGAGAGATTGGTCTGTAGTTTTCTTTTCTAGTAGTGTCTTTATCTGGGTTTGGTATTAGGGTGATGTTGCCTTCATAAAATGTGTTGGGAGAAACGGATGTGGCTCAAGTGATTAGGCTCCCATCTACCATATAGGAGGTCCAGGGTTCGATTCCCGGGGCCTCCTGGTAAAAGGCAAGCTGGCCTGCATGGTGAGCTGGCCTGAGCTGCGACCTGGCCCCTGTGGAGTGCTGGCCCATGCTGGAGTACTGGCTCGCATGGAGAGCTGGTGCAGCAAGATGACGCAACAAAAAGAGACACAGAGACAATAAGAGATGCAGCAGACCAGGGAGCTGAGGTGGCGCAAGAGATTGAGCACCTCTGTCTCACTCTGGAAGGTCCCAGGATCGGTTCCCGGTGCCACCTAAAAAGAAGACAAGCACAGAAGAACAGATAGCGAGCACAAAATCAATGGTGGGGGAGAGAGGGGGAAAGGAGGAGAAATAAATAAATAAATCTTTTAAAAAAATGTGTTGGGTAATTTTCTCTCCTCTTCAATTTTTTGGAAGAGTTCAAATAGAATTGTTGTTAATTCTTCTCGAGATGCTTAGTAAAGAATTCACCTGTGAAGCTATCTGTTCCTGGACTTTTCTTTTCTTTTTTAATTAATTAATTAATTAATTATTTAGGATACACCAATTTACATAAATGTCCTGGACTTTTCTTTGTTGAGAGATTTTTGATGACTGTTTCAATCTCTTTAAATGTGATTGGTTTGCTAAGTTCTTGTATTTATTGTAGCTTAAGTGTACTTTTGTGCGTTTCTAGGACTTGTCTGTTTCATCTGGTTGTCTAGTTTGTTTGCATATAATTTCTCATGATATCCTCTTATGATCCTTTTTCTTTCTGTGGGGTCAGTCATGACTTCCCCCCTTTCATTTCTGATTTCATTTCTTTGCATCTTCTCTCATATTTTCTTTATTAGTCTGGCTTGGGTTTTGTCAATTTTATTGATCTTCTCAAAGCTGGTTCAGCTTTTGGTTTTGGTGATTTTCTCTATTGTTTTTTGTTCTCAGTTTCATTTATTTCTGCTCTAATTTTTATTGTTTCTTTTCTTCTGCTTGCTTTGGCAATGGTTTGCTGTTCTTTTTCTAGTTTCTCCAGTTCAGTTAGATCTTTGATTTTAGCTTTTTTCTTTTTTAATATAGTCGTTTAGGGCTATAAGTTTCCCTCTCAGGACTCCCTTTACTGTATCCCATAAGTTTTAATCAGTTGTGTTCTCATTTTCATTCATCTTAATATATTTACTAATTGGACTTTCAATTTCTTCTTTGACCCAGTGATTATTTAGGAATGTTTTCTTCAAGCTCCACACATTTGTGAATTTACCTCTTTCCTCTCTCTTACTGATTTCCAGTTTCATTGCATTATGATCTGAGAAGGTGCTTTGTATAATTTCAAACTTTTTATATTTATTGACACTTGCATTATGACCTAACATGTGGTCTATCCTGGAGAAAGATCCATGGGCACTTGAGAAGAATGTATAAACCACTGAGTTTGGGTGCAGTGTTCTGTATATGTCTGTTAGGTCTAGCTCGTTATCATATCGTTCAAGTTTTCTGTTTCTTTGTTGATATTCTGTCTCGTTGTTCTATCTAATGATGTGAGTGGGGTGTTGAAGTCTTCAACTATTATTGTAGAGATGTCTATTTCTCCCCTCAGTTTTGCCAGAGTTTACCTCATTTTGGAGCACCCTGATTAGGTGTAGAGATAATTGTGGCTGTTATTTCTTACTGGTGGATTGTCCCTTTTGTTAATATATAATGACTTTTTCTATCTCTTATAACTTTTTTGCATTTAAAGTCTGTTTTTTTCCGATATTAGTACAGCTACCCCTTCTCTTTTTTGGTTACTCTTTGTGTTAAGTATCTTTCTCCAACCTTTCACTTTCAGCTGGTTTGTATCCCTGAGTCTTAGATGAGTCTCTTGTAGGCAGCATATGGATGTCTCATGTTTTTGTTTTTTTTAAATCCATTTCATCAGTCTATATGTTTTGATTGGGGAGTTTAATCTGTTCCCATTCAATGATGATATTGTAAATGCATTATTTACTTCCATCATTTTATTCTTTGGTTTTCATATGTCATATCTTATTTTTGTCTTTCTTTTTACTCTTTCTCCTATTCTTTCTTCTATACTCTCCTCCGAGCCTCTCTCTTCTGTCAATTTCTTTCAGATTATCAGGCATCCTTTAATATACCCTGCAAACATGGATTCTTTTATACAAACTTTTTTAGTTTCTGTTTATTAGTGAATATTTAAAGTCACCTTCATATTTGAAGGACAGTTTTGCTGGATATGGAATTCTCAGCTGGCAGTTTTTCCTTTTTAGTATCCTAATTGTATCATACCACTGTCTTCTTGCCTCCATGGTTTCTGATGAGAAATCCACACTAAGTCTTACTCAGTGACCCTTTTATTTGATGGTTTGCTTCTCCCTTGCTGCTCCCAGAATTTTCTCTTTATCTTTGATGTTTGAAATTTTGAGTAGTATTAATCTTGGAGTAGGTCTATTTTCATTTATTCTGATTGGGGTACACTATACTTCTTGGATTGGGGTACACTATACTTCATTTCTTTCATGAGAGTTGGAAAATTTTCAGCTATTACTTCCTCAAATACTCTTTCTGCTCTTTTTCCTTTCTGTTCTTCTTCTGGAACTTCCGTGACATGTATGTTGTTGTATTTCATGTTATCATTCAACTCCTTGTGTCCCTGTTAAATTATTTCCATTCTTTTCTCTCTATATTCTTTCTTCAGTTTCAGGTGTTCTGTCTTCTGTATCACTTATTCCATCTTCCATCATTTAAAGTGTACTGTTGGGCCGGCTCGATAGCCCAGTGGATAGGGCGCCGGCATACCACATGGGAGGCCCCGGGTTCGGTTCCCGGGGACCTCTCCTAGCGGGCAGACCGCCTTGAGAATGGCAAGCCGCCATGGGCGGGCCAGAGCCGCTGTGGGCAGGGCAAAAAACTGCCACGGACAGGGCAAAAGCCGCCACGGGCAGGGCAGGTAGCCCTTGAATGGAGCGCAGCCAGCCACCCGCGAACTGAAAGCCGGCCGTGAATGGAAGGAGAAGCCGCCCACAAGCGGGGAAAGCCGTGCCTGCGCAGTGACCAGTCTTGGCGCGTCGCCGCAGCAGGGGGGAAGGGGAGATATGTAATAAAATAAATAAATCTTTTAAAAAAAAATAAAGTGTACTGTTGTATGCCTCTAATGTGTTTTTGATCTCACCCATTGTATCTTTCATCTCCATAAGCTTCGGTACTTTTTTATTCAGGTATTACCATTCTTTGTACTCACTCAGTGTTTTCTTGATGCCTTTATCTCTTTAGCCATATTGTCTTTCAACTCATCAATTTGATTTTGGAAGTTTATGTTCATCTCATTGATTAGTTGTCTCAAATCCTGTATCTCTTCTGGGCCTTTGATATATTCTGTTTCTTGAGCCATTTCTTCCGTTTTCTTAGTATGATTTGTAAGTATTTTCTGATGTCTAGGCATCTGATTATGATCGTGAGTTTACTTGGTTTTTCTCTTTTTTGTAGGAATTAAGTGGCAGGAGGCTGTGTGCTGTTGCTTGTCTTCTGGTTCAACCTGTTCTGGGACTTTAGGATTGTCCATGTTATTTGCTCAAATCTAGGTCCTGGACCCAGTAATGCATTGCAGACCAGCTTCCTAGGGCCTTGAGGAGGGAGGCTGTAAAGGCTGTAAAAAACCTAATTTCATACTTATTTACTTTCAATTTCCTCACATGCACTTCCTTGCTCTGCCAGAAGATGGCGCTATTTGACAGACCTTTCAGTTCAATTCCTGGTTGGAGTGTGTTTGCTGCAACACAGGCTGGATCATTGTGAGAGAGGTTCCTGCCTAGAGGCTAAGAGCCCTGTAATTCAAACTTTATCAGAGGCAGTTCTCCAACTTTTACAGGCAGCCCCCTCCCTTTCCATGGGTATGAAATAATTCCACTCCTCTCTGCATTCTCAGCAGCCAGTTCACATCAGTAGAGAGGGAGATTGAGCGGGTTGAATCTCTTTGGTCCCTTGCGGGCTCCCAAAGCAAATAATGGCGCAGCCCTACCCTGCCTGGAAGCACTCATGGGACACAGCAGACCAAATATGTCAGTCAAAAGCTGAGTCAGCCTTAGGCTGTGTCTTCCTCTCTCCACTTTCCTGGGGAGGTGGATTCCTGGGGTCCCCTTTTTCTGTAGCCACTGGCCCTGAAGCCTGAAAATTCAAAAGTGTTTATAGGGTTTGGGAGATTGCCAGGATTTGCATCCATACCTTTTAACTCAGAATTTTACTGTTGCAATTCTTTTCCTTTGTCCCTCTCTCCTCTGGACAGTGTCCCACCTTTCCCTGGTGTCCTAAACTCTAGAAGATTTTTTTTAAGGCCATTTCTGCCTGTCCTCTGGCTAATTTTCTCAGAGAGAAGAGAGTCTCATGTCTTTCAAGTCTGACATCTTCCAGGAAATCCTGTCAGGGTAATCTTGATAGAAGGACCACCAACTAAAGCAGAGTCAATTTGTAAAGACTGAAAGTCTTGGGCTTCTTTGTTTTTGTTAGCTCCTGGCACTTCAGGAACAGACACCCCAGGGCCTAAATTCCAGAATTAACACTTTAAAATATTAAAATGTACAATTGCTGTGGTGGAAGATGGACTGTGGTTAACAGTACAAATATGAGGTAGTCTCTCATGAACTATACCAACTGTACAATACTAATACATAGCACTAATAATATTGTGTGTATGAAAAAAATATACCAGGTGTATACT
Source organism: Chaetophractus vellerosus (assembly GCA_004027955.1). Lineage (NCBI taxonomy): Eukaryota > Metazoa > Chordata > Mammalia > Cingulata > Chlamyphoridae > Chaetophractus > Chaetophractus vellerosus. The sequence continues at coordinate 9,321 of PVKH010013856.1, forward strand.
ATGGACCATAGTTAATGGTAATAGTCTGATCATTTTCTTTCATAATCTGTAACAAGTGTTCTACAACAATGTATGGCGTTGGTGAATGGGTGATATGTAGGAATTCTGCACATTATACATGATTCTTTTGTAGGCTTACAACATCTCTAATAAAATAAAATGTACATGTGCAACAAAAGGTTACAAGGCAGAGAAACAGTACATGATGGCCCATCCAGAAGAACAGGAAAATAATTCCAAAATCAACAATGAAGAGGACCATACTTTGGACATATATGACAAAGAATAAAAAAATGATCCTCATTATGCTCAAGGAGATAAAGGAAAACATGGAGAAAGAACTATAGCATGTTAGGAAAACAATGGATGAATATGGGAATCTTAATAGACAGTGAGAAATTTAAAAAAGGAACCAAATAGAGAGCAAATGTAGCAGAGTGATTGAATGCCTGCCTCCCGTGTATGAATTCCTGGGTTCAATCCCCAGTACCACCATGAAAAAAAAATGTAAAAGGAAAAAGAAAAAAATAGACCTGCTGGATTTGAAGGCCACAATAATTGAACACTTCTCTGTAGGGTTTCACTAGCAGTTTGGAGCTGCCAGAAAAAGAATCAGTGAAGTCAAAGATAAGATAATGGAAATAATTCAGGATGAGCAGCAGAAAGATAAAAATTAAAAAGTGAACAGAATGTAGAGACCTATGGGACACTGTCAAGTATGCCAATATACTCATGATGGGAGTTCTAGAAGGAGAAGAAAGAGAGAAAGGGGAAGAAGGAATATTCAAAAAAAACAAGGGCAGAAAACTCCCCAAATTTAATGGAAGTCATGACTATGCACATTCAAGAAGTCCAATGAACTGCAAACAAGATAAATAAAAAAAACAAATACCACTTACAGCCACGTAGTAATCAATGTCTAATACCAAAAGCAAGGAGAGAGTTCTGAAATTAAAGGAGAAAAATAACAAGTTATGTGTAAGTAGATCCCAATAAGATAAAGTGCTGATTTCCCAAGAGAAACCATTAAGATAAGAAAGCAATGTAATGAAATATTGGAAGTGCTGGAAGAAAACAATTGCTAAGCTAGAATTTTATATCTAATGAGCTTTGTTTCAAAAAGGAGGGAGAGATTAAGACGTTCCCAGATAAACAAAATCTGAGGGAGTTCATCATCACTAGGCATGTCCTACTAGCAGTATTAAAGGGAGTTCTTCCTTAAAGAAGAAGAAAAGTCTCAAATGAGAGGCCTAACCTCACAACTGGAGGATCTTGAAAAAGAAGAACAATCTAAATGCAAAGGAAGTAGAAGGAAGGGACTAACAGATTAGAGCAGAGAAAAATGAAATGGAGAGTAAAAAAAGAATCAACAAAACTAAAAGTTGGTTCTTTTAAAAGATCAATAAAATGACAAACTTTTATATAGACTGACAAAAAATAGGCCACAAATTACTAAAACCAGAAAGGAAAGTAGGACATTACTACTGACCCCACAGAAATAAAAAGGAGTAAAAGAGGATACTTTAAAGAACTGTATGCCAACAAATTAGAGATAACCTAGGTGAAATGGACAAATTCCTAGAAACACATAAGCTACCCACACTAATATAAGAAGAAATAGGAGATCTCAATAGACCAATAAATAGTAGAGAGTGAATACTTAATGGTGAATGGCTACAAACTTTCCATCTAAGATCAGGAACAAGACAAGATGCCCACATTCACCACTATTATGTAACATTTTACTAGAAGCTCTGGCTAGAGCAATGAGGAAAAAAAGAAAGAAAGGAGGAAAGGAGAAGAAAGGCATCCACATTGGAAAGGAAGAAGTAAATCTTTCCCTACTTGAAGATGACATTATTCTGTGTATAGGAAATCCTGAAAAAATCCACAACAAAGTTTCTAGATATAAAAAATGAATTCAGCAAAGTGGCATGGTAGAAGATCAACATGCAAAAATCAGTACTGTTTGTATATACTAGTAATGAGCAATCTTAAGAGGAAATCTAGAAGAAAAATTATATCTACAATAGAAACTAAAATAATCAAGTAATCTAGGAATAAATCTAAATAGGATACTTCCTAAATAATTTAAAGGTTCAACACAATCCCAATAAAACAGCCAACAGATTTTTTTTAAGAAATGGAAACACCAATCATCATATTTATATGGAATGATAAGGGGTTCCAAGCAGTGGAAGCCATCTTGAAAAAGAGTGTTGGAGGATTCACACTTCTCAACTTAAAATTTATTACAAAGACATAGAAATCAAAACTGCATGGTACTGGCACAAGAACAGACATATAGACCAATGGGATCTAAATTAGTGTTCAGAAATAAACCCTCAAGTGTATATGGCTAACTGATTTTTAAGAAAGATGCCAAGTGTACTTACTGGGGATATGTTAGTGTTTTCAACAAAGGGTGCTGGGAAGAGTGGATGTCCATATGCAAAAGAATGAACATGGACCCCTACTTCACACTGTCTTCAAGACCTTGTATTAAGCAATGGTTTCTTAGACTTTATACCAAAAGCATTAGCACAAAATAAAAATAGATAATGGGGCTCTAATCCAAATTAGAATATTTTGTGTATCAGAGGACTTTATCATGAAAGTAAAAAGACACAATGGGAGAAAATATTTGGAAATCACATATCTAGTAAGGGCTTAATATCCCAAATATATAAAGAAATTCTGCAACTCAATCACAAAAAGGCAAACATCCCAATTAAAATTTTGGCAAAATTGGGAGCTGATGTGGCTCAAGCAGCTGAATGTCTGCTTCCCACATGGGAAGGTCCTGGGTTTGGTTCTTGGTGCCTCCTAAAAAACAAAACAAAACAAAACAAACAAGCAACAAATAAGCAAACAAAAAAAAAAACAACTCAAGGGAGCTGATGTGGCTCACGGGTTGAATGCTGGCCTCTCATACAAGAGGTCCCAGGTTCAATCCCCTACCCTGGTACCTCACCAAAAAAAAGGAGGGGGGGGCGGGCAAAAGTCTTGAATAGATTTTTCTCCACAGAAGATCTACAAATGACCAAGAAGTACGTGAAAAGATGCTTAACAGCATTAGTTATTAGATAAATATAAATGAAAACCACAAGATACCATTTCACACTCACTGGAATGGCTATTTAAAAAAAAACAGAAAAGCACAAGATTTGGAGAGGATGTGTAGAAAGAGGAACACTTATTCTTTGTTGGTGGGAAATTAAAATGGTGCTGGCTCTGTGGATGACAGTTTGGCAGTCTTCTAAAAGTTAAGTATAGAATTATTATAGGGCCCAGCAATCCCATTTCTGGTTATATACCCAAAATAATTGAACGTAAGGATTCGAACAGATAATTTGTTTACCAGTGTTCATAAAAATTTTTTTTTTTAAACCATAGGACTGTACTCCACAAACAGTGAACTTTAATTTAAACTATGTACTCTAGTTAGTAGTATAATCATAATTACATTCTCTTTTCAGTTGTAACAAATGTGCCACACTAATGCAAGGTGTTAACAATAGAGGGTGTGTGTTGTGCATGGTTTTTCTTTAATTTATTTATTAATTTTTAGAAAAGAACTCCAAAGGGTCTAAGATTTTACCCTACTTGCCACCCTTACAAACTAGCCTGCCATTTTTGTGGTTCTTGGGAGAAGAAATAAGATGATTGGGTCAGAGAGAAAGGATATTATTACTCTGGCACTAGCAGTAGCCTGAGTGTTAGCATTTCTGTGCTGGCTTCCTGCACCCAATTTCCCCAGGGTAATCTAATGAGGGCTAAGTGCCACCACAGTGGGCTGTGACATAGGAGAGGAACGCTGAGCTTGAGAAACCTGTCTTTTATAATGAGCAGAAAGCAAATCTGAGCTTTTCCCTAGAGAGAGTCATTATTTTTATTATACTAGATAGTATCCAAACCTGGTTGACACTCTCTCTCTCTTCCAAGACTGTTGCTAAACAGACATCTTTGAAGAAGTTGGTGAATGCCCCTGGTCACAAGATGTTCAGATATGTGAGAGACCCATGATATCTTTAAATAGAAGCTCTTCATTTTAGCGTAGTTGAATTTATTAACCTTTTGCTTTGTGATTATTCTCCATTACACAAAAAATAATATTCCCCAGTATCCTCTTTCAAAAGGATAGCATATTTAGATCCATAATTTATGAGGAATTGATTTGTGTGTAGTTTGAAGTAGGGGTCCAGTTGCATTGTTGCACATAGATACAAATTTGTGCTAGTATCGTTTATTGAAAACTCAATCATTTTTTGTATTCATCTACATAAACCCTGTTGTCATAAATCGTCCATATATCCATGTTTGTTTTGGGAATCTTTTTTCTGTTTCATTGGTCTCTTTGTCATCCTTATACTGATACCACACTGTCTTAATTCATATAGCTTTTCCAGTAAGTTTTGTTATCTGGTTATAGGAGGTACTTTCACATTGTACTTCTTTGTCTCAGTAATTCTTGGTCCCTTGCACTTACATTCAAATTTTAGAATCACTTGTTGAGTTCTGCCAAAAAAAAAAACAAAACACAAACAACAACAACAACAACAAACCTGCTGGAAATTTGTTTGGGATTGCATTTAATCTGTATATCAGTTTGGAACAAATTGAGAATTCTATAAAATGTGATGCCCAATCAGTTAACACGGCATGTATCTCCGTTTTTTATGTATGCTTAAATGTCTTTCAATAAAAGTTTAATAATTTTCCTAATAGAAGGTTTGAACATTTTTTCTTAAATTTAGTCCTAGGTACTTAATGTTTGTTTTTTTGTTTTGGAGCACAATCTCTTAGCTGAAACCTGTTGTTCCAGGTGTGTTTCAGAATTCAAGGCTTTGATTTTAAAAAGTCATGCATGTGTTAGCTCTGTACTGCATCCCTAGTGGGGTCTGGGACAGTACTCTGGAATCCAATATGTTAATATTTTCCTTTGAAAAGCAAGAGTAGTCACTCCTTTCAGGATATGTAAAAACTATAAATAGCATCATCTCAGTTCAGGTCAGATTTTGCTGTCAAAAGAGCTAAGGAAAACTTTGTTTTATTATCATTTTGGATTTTGGAATTGTGGATTTTTAAATTATAAATGATGCCTTCATATTCATTTTTTTAATTTTGCTGACATGTAGAGTTTTGCTGGACACTTAATTCTAATCATCTTTGAAGTTTTCTATCTATATATTAATCTGAGAATAATGGGCATTTTGTTTCTTTCAATCCAGTGCTTATACAAAACAGCCTTCATTTTGCATGATAGTGTGAAACTGCAAAATTGACTGTGCAAGCTGAAACCATGCAAAGTGATATTAATAATTGATAGGAAAAATTAAAATTGTTCAATGGCATAAATATTTTTTACTGTTGATTATAAACGTGTAGGGAAATGACAAAAACTGTAAGACTAATATTTAGTACATTAAAAACATTAGAAACATTGAGAATTAAATGTTTTATTTCTGTGTAAAAGATTTATCAAGGGTAGTTTATATAGTACTTGCCTTCTTCTTGTTATATAACTTACAATATGGAGGGAGGCTCTTTTCTTTGTCATGGTGAATTGTTACACTCCTTTCTACCTTTGGATCAGCTTCCAACATTTTATCCTTTGCACTTTAAATGTCATGAAATAACTGAGAATTCTTGCAATGTGACGTTTTCTGCCAGCAGCACTTCCTCTGGGTCATTTCCATTCTTTTCATTACATCCATTTTTCTCATTTATGTCCACAGTTTGCCTTCACCCCCAGCCCTGTCTCCAGAGTCTCAAATAGCAACAGTGTCAACATTCCCAGTCAGCTATTTCTTTAACTCCTTTTATGTGTGGTTGGAATTTCACTCCCAGAATTATCAATTTTTGTTTCTTTGTTGCGCTGTCATCTTTGTCGGCTTTTTCCCTCTTTTGATTATCTATTTTTGTAAACTGTCAGATGGGTTTATCCCTGGGAGACAAGGAGGCAAAACGGCTGCATTCACATGCAGTGTGTGAACTGAATAACAGATTCACAGTGACAGTCATCAACAGACTTTGAAAGAAGTCTGTTACCTAGTACTGGTCATGATGCACATTTGTAATTTGTGTGGTGATTTGTAGACCAAAGAGCTAGCAGCAAAGTTTGTACTTCATGCAGTTACTCATATTTAATGTAGTGATAACTGAAAATTGAATTGTGTTGTTGGTTGACTGATTACTTAACTAAACTGTGGTAACTAAAATTCATGCATATTAGAATGATGCAAAACAAGGTCTGCCTGTAACTTTTGATTTCTTTTCCTGGCTTTATTGTACTGTCTAGTGCCTTTGGTATAGTGTAGAATATATGCAGTGATAGCAGCATTCCTGTCCTTGGTCTAAGTGGAAAACCTTTTAACCTTTCATTATTAAGTATGATCTTGGTGCAGATTTTTTTGTATGTAAGGTTATGGTGTTCTTTTCTTAGTTTGGTAAGAATTTTTGTCATGAATCATTGGATTTTATGAAATGCTTTTCTGTATCTATTGATCATATGGTTTTCTACTTTTAATTGTGGCAATTAGTATCAATTTTCTCTAATGCTAAGCCAACTTTATATTCTTGGGACAAGATCAACTTGATCTTGTTTATTTTTTGTACATATTGCTAGATTCCATTTGCTAATATTTGTTCATGAATGAAATTTTTTTTTTAAAAGATTTATTTATTTTATTACATATCTCCCCTTCCCCCCCGCTGCGGCGACGCGCCGAGACTGGTCACTGCGCAGGCGCAGCTTTCCCCGCTTGTGGGCGGCTTCTGCTTCCATTCACAGCCGGCTTTCAGTTCGCGGGTGGCTGGCTGCGCTCCATTCGCGGGCTACCTGCCCTGCCCATGGCGGCTTTTGCCCTGTCCGTGGCAGTTTTTTGCCCTGCCCACGGCGGGTCTGGCCCGCCCATGGCGGCTTGCCATTCTCAAGGCGGTCTGCCTGCTAGGAGAGGTCCCCGGGAACCGAACCTGGGGCCTCCCATGTGGTATGCCGGCGCCCTATCCACTGGGCTATCGAGCCAGCCCCATGAATGAAATTGAACTGTAAATTTACCTTCTCATATTTTTCCTTGTTAAATTTTGATGTAAGGTTATGTTAGCCTCATAAAATGAGTTGAGGAATGTTTTCCTCTTTCCCCCTCTTGAATAATTTCTCTAAGATTGGAATTATTTCTTTCTTCAATGTTAGGAAGTTCTTTTTGGTAAAGCCATCTTGGCCTGTAGTTTTCTTGGTGGGAAGAACTGAAATTATTTATTTTCTTTAATGGTAATATTACTCATGAGGTTTTCTTTTTTCTTTTCTTTCTTTCTTTCTTTTTTTTTTTTTTTTTTTTTTTTTTTTTTTTTTTTTTTTTTTTTTTTTTTTTTTTT
>PVKH010013857.1:0-16694 GCA_004027955.1 Chaetophractus vellerosus
TATGTTAGAGAAGGCTGCATGTAAATGAAAACAATACTATTAAAGGAAAACTTCCCTACTCTAAATTTCTTGGACCTCTTGGCAACTAATATTATATAGGTTTAGAGCAAGGCTTGGCAAACTAGGAGGGCATGAGCCAAATCCATCCTGCTGCCTGGTTTTGTAGGCTGCAAACTAATGGTATTTACATTTTTTAATGGTTGAAAAAGCAGTCAAAAGAAGAATATTTCATGATATGTGAAAATTATATGATGTTTAAATTTCATTGTCCATAAATAAAGTTTTATTGGAACACAGCGACAATCGTTTGTTGACACAGTGTCTACGGCTGTGCTGCCAGTGGCAGTTGAGTAGTTCTGACTGAGACCATCTGGCCTGTAAAGGCCTAAAATATTTCCTATCTGGTCCTTTACAGAAAATTTCCCACTCCTTTATTTAGGGCCAGACCGGCTGTCAGGGCATCTTCATGACAGCAGAGTTACCCCCGAGGTGAAAGGAAGACCAGATGGTCTCTTCCTTTCCTTAAGGAGAATTAAAACCTCTGATTTTGCTTTATCCAGCAGTCTCTGAGCTGCGTGCATAAGGAGGATTCTCTTTGTTCTTCCCTCCCGAAATCCATCAAGACAGAGTAAATCCTGACAGTCCCACTTTACTGCCAATCTAAAACTTACGGGTTCGTGCTGGCAAAACATGTACTAAGGCATGAGGAGTGATGAAAACGGAATAAGCTTTTAGATTTAGAATCCCTGCATTCTCCAATAAATACAAAGCATAAAACTTTGCAAGCACCTGCCCCATTCTGAGTTTTTCCAGACGTACATTTACACTGGAAAGTCGCGCTGGAATCCTTGGAAAGGAGAGCTCATTTTGAGAACGATACCACACCAAGAGGAGATGAGGAGATGCTAGGACAAGAGAGAGATGGTTGGCAGCAAGTGAGAGAGAGCTTAATTAATACTATTTAGCCATCAGGCATCAAGCTAGTAAATTATTGAAGGAATGAAGATTTATATATAAAATTGGTCATAGAGCTCGAGAATTAAAACCGGCAAATTTTAATCAAATCTCAAGGGAGCTCAGTGTTCTGAATTTAATCCAGCACCTAACCTCATCGTTGCTTGAGCAGTCCTGGAAGGGGAAGACAAGATGGGTGTACCAGGTCTTCACCGGGGACGCTACGGTGATCTGTGGGTGTGCCGTAAATCAGAAGTTCATGCCTCAGCATGCCCAAGTCCATATCCAAGACCTTGTTTACAGGAGAACATCAGTATTCTGGGCACGTACGTCAGTGTGAAGGAAGCTTTAAATAGCACAAGGGAAAAGTGTTCTCGGTGGTAACACAGCCTATGATAAACGGTGAAGTACAAATGAGAAGTGGAAGTGAATGTTAAACGTATGCCTTGTCCTAAAACTTCATGAAAAATGAAATGTACAAGAAAAGTTGGATCCGTGCCATGACACCCATTACAGTGTAGAAGAAGGCTCTGACCTTTCATGTTATACTTACTGTGTTTTTGACACATTTAGTCAATTAAAACGGGTGAAGTGTAATTTGTTTTTCTTAAGTTTAATACAGCATGTCAATAGAAGTTAACCAAAATTTATAGTTGGAACACTAAAGCTGCCACATGTACTTAAACAAATGAACACAATTTATCATGGTTGAAATAAAGAGAACATCACGGGCATTTGACTTTATACTTCACATAAGCACGTTGCCAAATATAGGAAAGCAAGCTCCTTCTCACACTTCCAATGGAAAAGACATTTTAGTTCACATTAAATATTGGTGTGAAAAATCTGGCAGGTATCCAGTCCTAAGAAGTGTTAGCGTTGGCACTTCCACTGTGTACTTTTACTATAAATTGTTGTAGCGTTTATTTGACATGGAATACCCAAAGGATTGATGAGCAAAGAAAGGAAGATTTTTTTTTATTGTGCCATATTACCTTTTTCAGACATCTATACTAAGCCTTTACGTCTTCAAAGTCTAAACAAGTAGCCACCTGTATTCAATCGGTGCAAGATATTTTTCATGAAACTATAGCTTGCCTTTTTATACACCTATAAAAACACACATTTTCCATTTTATTAGTCAGCAAAGCAGTGGTGGATTTAATAATAAAACTTATAAATGCAGTTTCTTTTTAGGCAGTTTAATTTTTTGCTTGTTTAAAATGCTACAAGGACAGCGAGATTTATTTCAGTTTCTGTCTTTATCACACAAAAACAAAATGACTACAATTTTGTATATTTTTGGATTAAAAAATTCATTTGGCACTCAGATCATTTAAATAGCAGCCTCCAGGCCACTAAAGATTTAAGAGAAATCTTGATACCATCACAGGAAAAATTGTCTACTACAATCAAATACCCGTGTTTAAATTTGGCGTCCATAACAATGTGCAGCTACAGTAATCAAGCACTTTGAATTTCTAAGTGCAATTTGGAATAATTTTGTGTCCCCTTTTTATATTAAATGAAATGCTTCAAACTGTGACAAATGACCAAATTGACATGCAGTGCCAATGCAAAAATATGCTTGGAATATTTGAATAGATTTGAAAAGTTGGGCATATGTGAATCAGGCTATAATATTTTGGAGCAAACATGATGACATACATAAGATTTTAGCTTTTAAATAAATAAAACTTTTAATAAATATATTAATAATAACATTTGAAAAATACCTGATCTGACTCTACTATCTTCTGTAAGCACCTAACTCAAGAGTTTTACACTTGGAAGGACTGGTTTTAACGCTCAAAACATTGAATAGTGCTTAGCATAATCAATGGTTTCAATATTTAACCTAATCAAAGGTGATATCTTCCCACTAAGAGATTACTATTAGTATAAACTATGACAAAATCATTTCTCTTAGTATTTGGTTTGGTTCAATCATTTCAAATTTGTAGACAGAATCATAGACAGAATCACAGACAATTAATTTCATCCCTCACAGACCCATATAAATCCAGAAAAGTTTACAATCAACCTTTTTCCAACTTAACTACAAAAAAATTTTAAGATTAAAAGTAACCCAAGTAATTTTTAATATTGCAAAAAATAAGCACATCTCTTTTGAAGTAACTGTAAACATAGTAAACTTCTACCTAGTGGTAAAAGCTTATTATTTACTCATCCATTGCACTTAAATAATAACAAAACACCCATTAATTAGTCAACTTAAATTTTGAAATTCCTTCAGAAAATAAAAACGCTGTTAAATGGTTATTTGGTGTCATTTTGGTATCATAAAAAAAAGTTATAGACAGAATTTTTATTGTTTGAATAGTTGATGTGGCCTTTGTCAGGGAAATTTACAGTGTACTATGTATCACTTGAGTCCTATAAATATCGTGTTTTTTAATGTCATGTTTTAAATAATCTAAAAATGTTAAATACAATTTTTACAAAATGGAAACTTTAATTCACTTATAGGTAGCCATCTTTCATAGGTATGTATACTTTCACAAAATTTTAAATGTATATAGGTTGCTCACACATAATATCAGTGGATGTAAAATGAAAAACTAAATGAACAATGAGCTATCACTACACATATGATATTGGTAGAAATTAAGAGTGGTAACACCTATTGCTGGTGGAGATGTGGGAAAGTATATATTCACAAATTACCGGTAGAAGTATGAATTGTTACAGACCTTTAGGAAAGCATCTGGGCAATATCTATTAAAATTTACAATGCACACTCTCTTCCAATCAGCTTTCCCATTGCTGGGAATCTATCCCATAGAAATAAAGCCCCAGTATAAAAGGAGAGCTAAAGCAGATTTTTAGGGTAGGGGCAAAAAATGAAATAAAAAGTAAATGTGCATTAATGGGTAAATAATTGAATAAGTGGTGGTAAAAAAGCACACCGTGAAATAACACACAGCAATGAAAAAGAATGATTTCAATCTATAATCAATGATTAAAAGGATTTCCACAATGTTCTATTAAGAAAAAAGGCAAAAGGCAGAATATATATTTATGATTCCGTTATTCTAAACCAAATAATATCAAAATATTTAATATCTATACAACGTATTAAGGTGTATAAATGTATTTACGTATATATATTTTGATGGACTGAATCTATATGGACCCCAGAAAAATTTGTTCTTAAAGCTAATCCATTCTTGTGGGTGTATACCTACTGTAAGCAGAACTTTCTGATTAGGTTACTTCAGTTAAGGCACGGCCCAGGATGCGTCTTAATCCTCTTACCCGAGTCCTTTATAAGAGAATAAAATTCAGATGAAGAAAAAAAGCCACAGAAGCAAGAAACCTGGAGAGATCAGCAGGTGCCACCATGTGCCTGGCCATGTGACAGAGGATCAGCTGATGACGTCTTGATTTGGACACGTTTCTCAGTTTCAAAAATATAAGCTTGTAAACAAATAAATTCCCAATGTAAAAAGCCAACCCATTTCCGGTAGCTTGCTTTTAGCAGCCCAAAACATATAGATTATACAACTATAAGTTGAAGTAAGCCAAGGTACCTTTCAAATTAGTAGCACTGGAACCCTGGATTGTTGAGTTGGTGGGAGGAGAACTAGCGGTGAGCAAAAAGAAATTGTCACCTTTTCAAAGTTTACACACAAATAAACAGTATGTATTAGATTAAATCTAACTGATATTAGATAAAATCTTTGGAAAATGTCTGTGTGAATTGCCGAAAGATGGAAGCAACCCAAGTGTCCATCAACAGAAGAATGGATAAACAAATTGTGGTATATACATACTACGGAATATTATGCAGCCATAAAAAAGAATGAAGTCCTGAATCATGAGACAACATGGATGGACCTTGAAGATGAAGACATCATGTTGAGTGAAATAAGCCAGATACAAAAGGACAAATATTATATGATCTCCCTTATATGAAATAATTAGAATATACAAATTCATAGACTCAGAAACTAGAATACAGGCTACCAGGGGCTGAGGTGGGAATGGGGAATTAATGCTTAATTGGTACTGAACTTCTGTTTGGCATTACGGAAGAACTTTGTAGTGGATAATGGTGATGGTAACACAACATTGTAAATGTAATTAACACCATCGAATTGTATATTTGAAAGTAGTTAAAAGGCGAAATATGTGGCTGTATATATGGTACCAGAATAAGAATTTTTAAAACGTATGGCTGTATAACACAAACAGTGAGCCCTAATGTAAACTATGACTATAGAGAATAGCATAATTATAATATTGTGTCAATAATTGTAGCAAGTACTAACGCAAAGTGCTAATGATAGGGAAAACTGTGGGGAGGGGTATATGGGAACTCTACTGTCTGCACGATTTTTCTGTAAACCTACCACTTCTCTAATAAAAAGAAAAGGGTGTGTGAGGACAATGTACGCATGTTGCTAACATGAAAGATTAGTCACCAATATGTTAATGGTAGTTTTATCAATATGCAGGCATTTTGAATCTTTCCTTTCTTCCCAGTTGCTGTTTTTTTAAACCCTGGTCATTATTATACATAAAATATACCATGAATACGCAAGGGCTGTTTTCATCGGGGGAAAAAAAACATGAAAACTGCAGGAATAACATGCTAGCTTAAGTTTCTCTTAGCATAAATACGTACTACAGAGGAATTTTGAAGTTTTCAAGTGCAAAGATAATTCCATCTCCTTATTTTTAAAGGGAAGAACCATTTCAAAAGGGATGTGGCATGAACCAACAGCGGGCCTCACCGTCCGCTCTCCCCTTCTTCCATTGTAAGATTTTCCCTGCATTTTTATCTGCAAAACTGAGCACTGAATAAACACTGCACTTCCCAGTCTGCCTTATGGGCAGGGATTCAGGAGCACAGGAATGTGACTAAGTTCTGCCAGACTGGCTATGAGCAGAGGTGACGTGTGCAAATTTCAGGTGAGGACCACGGGGGGTGGTAGAACCAGCCATCAACAACCAGGCAGACCAGAGCAACCCCGGGAGCTATCACAGGGCAGCAAATGATAACAGAGGTTCCACACCATAACCTTGGACTGCTTGTGCCTGGGTTATTACAAGACACACAATTACACTCTTGCCTTTTTAAGTCACTGTTATTTTGTTCTTTATTTTGTTAATAGAAGAAATTCCCTATAAATACAGAGTTTGGTGCCTAGAAATCAGGGTACCTTAACAAAACCTAAGCTATGAACTGTTGGTTTGGTGGGCAGGTTGTGAGCAGCAATGAAAAGATATTGCAGGCTGGAAAGTTGGTGATCCTTGTTATGCCATAGTACATTATTTGATAAATTATTAACTTAATACCTTAGAATAAAAATTACATATTGATAGAGAATATGAGTGAGAATGATTGGGAAAAAATTAGAATATTGGTAAGAGTTGGCTTTTCCTTGCTAAGTTTAGCAGTCTTAAAAGGATTCATTCAAGATAATAAGATACTTCTTTAGTGGCAGATTTGGTAGGAAATAAGACTGAACCAATCCTCTCAAAAAAATTACTGTCCAGTGGCAGAGATCAATTAAAGGATATAGTCTTTGGCCTTCTCACCCAAGCCTGCTATTTCAGATGGCCTAAAGGTAGCCATAAACAAAAACTGGGTAACTTAATCAAACAAAAAAAGAGAGTAAGCACAAATACACAAAATAATAAATGACAGAGAGGAAATAGTCACCTAAACATATGAAACTTTGAAAATCACAAGAGTTTATATTATAAAAGCCTATGAAAATTAATTTGAAAACATCAAGTTTGACTTTCTATGTAGTTTTCTATTGCTGCTATAAAAAGTGGCCACAAACTTAATGGCTTAAAATAACACAAATTTACTAGTTTATAGTTCTGTAGATAAAAAATCCAACACAGGCTCACCAGACTAAAATCAAGGTGTCGGCAGAATGCTTTCCTTTGTGGGGGATCTAAGAGGGGATAAAAATAGTCATTCAGATTGTTGGCAGAATTCCGTTCCTTGTATCTGAATGAACAAGATCCACGCTTTCTTCCCGGCTGTCATCTGAGATCCATGCCCAGCTTCTAGAGGTCACCCACATTCTTTGGCTCACGGCCCCTTTCCTCTATCTTCAAAGCCAGTGATGGTGGCTGCAGGTCAAGTCCTTCTCATGTCACATCTCTGACCCAGCAGAGAAAGGTTCTCCACTTTTAAGTACTCACATGATTAGATAGTCCGGGATAATCTCTCCAATTTACAAAGCCCTTTTGCCATGTAAGGTAACAAATACACAGGTTCCAAGGATTACGGTGTAGGTATGATTGGGGTAATTCTGCCTGGAGCTAGACAAGCTGCGTCTAAAATCCATGACAAAGAGAATCATGCAAAATGAGCCTAGAAATCCCGTAAGAGTACTGAAGGAAGCAACCAGCTCTCCCGTATATATGGCATATGAATAAACAGACGGACAATTAAACAGAAAAGAAAGTTAAAAAAAAAAAAAAAAAACAGACGTGGCAAACGGTTAAAAGTTGGTGGGTCTGGGTATCTGGGTGGGGGTGGGGGGTGTTGGAGTTCTCTGTATGGGTTTTGTGTTTATTTTGCAACTGTCCTGTACATTTGAAATTATTTCAAAATTAAAAGTTTAAGAATATATACATACACAAATAAACTCAACAGCAAATGCAATTTTAATTATAATTAAATAGTATCTCACATCTGTGACAAGATGGACTTTTTAATAAATAGTGTTGTGACAACTAGGTAGTCATTTGGAAAAAGACAAAATCAGAGCCCACACCCTACACCAGAGTAAACCTTAAGTGGGTTCTGAAATCCATATAGAAAAATTGAAAAACTTCTACAAGTTCAAGAATAAAATATCAATGGACCCTTTAAAACCTGGGTGTGGGGGAAGCCTTTCTAACTAAGAGCCAAAATCCAGAGCAGGGGAAGAAAAGTTGGGAAAAAATAAGCTTTTTGCATGCTCAAAAACATTATAATGGAGAAGGATAGAGGGATTGAGAGCTGACTGCTAAGAGTTCTGGAGCTTTTCTTTTTGGAGTCATGAAATTGTTCTAAATGTTTTTGTGGTGATGAATGCATAATACTGTGATTATACTAAAAGCCAATGATTTTACACATTGGACAGAGTATATGATATGTGAATTTATCTCAATAAAACAGCTTTTAAAAATATAAGATAAAAGGTAAATGACAATTTCGGAGAGAGCACTTGTAACTTATTTCAGATAAAGGTCTGATTTTCCAAAAATAAAAAGAGCTCAGGGCAAGGAGGGGCATTTATTCAGCCAACAAATGTTTGAGAACCGACTTTGGGTAAAGTGCATTCCTGAATTTGGAACGTAGGATGATGTCATTTGAGCACGTCTCTTTTCGGAGAAAGGAAAACCATCTCTCTCTCCATCAGTCAGGAAGGACCTTGCTCTAAGGAGAATAACCACTGTGTCTTGCAGGGCTTTGGTGAGATCTCAGATGCCACGTCTTCTGACCCAGCATCTGCAGTGTCGTGTTGTTGGAGCGGTCGTTGTGTCCTGGGGAACCGCAGCTCTCTGCAAGTTTGCTGTGGCTGATCCGAGAAAAAAAGACGTATTCAGATTTCCACAGAAATTATGATTCCATGACACGTTTTGGGAAGATGAAGGATGCTGGAATTTTCCAGAATGCCAAGTGATCTGGGAACGTAAAGAGTTTCTTTGGATTGATTTCCTGAACTATTTATGTTCATGAACTATGAAAGTTGGAAATGTGGGCTACAGAATCATTTCTCTTGATAAATAAACACTTAACCGAAAAGGAAAATCTGTTTGGAGGGCTTTCCACCTCAGTAGCATTCCCCTTTAGCAGTTGAGGGCAACTGCTATACTAATTTCCCGCACATGTTTTTCATTTTACTATTTGACTTCTTGAAGATCCTGGCATGCAAAATAGCCCATGAAAAGAGCTATAAAACTTCTTTGATATTTTAAGATAAGAAAAGTATTCCTATCCATCATAATATTTACTTGAAATCGTTAAGAATATATTTAAAGATATTTTTATTAGAATATAAGATGCTAATTTTAAACGTAAATTTCAATACCATCTTTTGTTTGCAGTCACGAAAGCGGTCAATTGTGTGTTTATTTAACCCTGATTTTAGCTTGAAATACTTAATATGACAGTAATTGCATTGTTTTCAATTCAATATTTGGCTCAACATTTTACTTCCTTCATAACTCTAACTACAGCTGTCTAAAAATTCTGAGCTTGCTGTCCTCCATTATTTCTTACTTAAACAGAGAGAGTTCAAGTTTGTTTAATATTTTCTTTGCGGTTTTGTTTGAACAAGACTATTTATTTGCATTGGTAGCGAAGTTGTTGTGTTTTCCCCGCTAATATGTTATTCTTATTGTCACAAAGGGGTCCAAGAGAACATGGCAAGAGTCTGCTCCGTCTGACAAGCAAACTGCCCACTTTTGTATTATTTACGCAGGGCGCTTCCTGGGGATTACTGGCTGGCTGGGAGACTGCCTGACGGCCATTAACCCCAGGCTGTCATTAATTTTCTTAGAAAACCTGGCTTGGAGTCATTATTTCTATTATAAGATCAATAGCACACATCCCTTGCCACGACTACCAAACCACAACAACTTTGAAGATAACTCTTGTTCCTGGAATTTTTCTTCAGTGCGTTTCAGCTATAGCTGTGTTTTAAGAGAATTGCCATTGAAATCACGAACAATTTGATGACATGACAAGCCATTTTACCTGAACATCAATGCCATGAACATTCGTGACTATTTCCTTTACCCCTGACTCAGGCCAAAAATAAAGTCTTCCTCCCTGTCCCGCTTTCTCCTTCCCTCCCGCCACCCTAAAGACTTCATCACACACGTTTCCCCTGGAGGTGTAAATCTGCACGAGCAGCATGTGGTAGGTCACGCCGTACACAAACTATTGGAGAGCAGATGGAGCTATGAATCCAGAGTGTTTTCATTAACGACATTTTCTTAGGAATAAATGTGTGAAAGGGTTTTTCCTTCTGAGCAACTTAACTGAAATGGATCTTTAAAAAGTTAAATTAGCACAATTGAATAAAACTCAGAAGGCACATGACTTATCCACCACTGCTTTGGTGCTCCAAACATTGAGACCGGCCGCAGGAAGTCCCTGAGCAAAACAGCGCCCCAGGAAGCCAAGAGCTCCAAGAAACCAGTGGCCCTGGGGGCCTGAAAGAAGCAAGGGCGCGTATTTAAAGTCAACGCTAAAGAACCTCAGGAAACACACTTCAGTGTGGGACAGTGTCCGGCCCTGGGACAGCACCGCATCAGGCAAACGGGTGAGAGAGCCCATTTAGAGCATGGAAAACACTTCCAGAAACTTCTCCCCTCTTCTGTCTCTCAGAGACATTCTTCAGATTCTCCAATTCAGAGACGTCCAGAGAAGTTCTTTCAGGTTAGCCTGCATTCTTTTGGGTTAGGAGTGAAATACGATTAACTTCCTGAACAGGAAATAGAAGAATGAAAGAAATTCCATCAATGTAATTGTCTTCATCTTTAAAAAGATGTAATTACTTTGTAATATGCTCTTCAAGGGTAAAGTATTATTAAGCAATGCAGTAATGACTAATCATCTAGGATGCTCCAGAAAGAGCAGATGGGGAGTGATATGGAATTGGAGCCCCTACCCACCATCCTTTTTTTTTTTTTATCAATATTTTTTAGGATACATCAATTACATAAATGTTACACAGAAATTTTAGGAGTACCCATATGCCCCACCTCCCGCACCTCCCACAACCTCCCACATATACATCAGTGTGGCACATCACCTGAACCCACCGTCTTTTCATCAACTGAATTCCCATCCTGCTTACTCCTTGCCCTGGAAATAAAGAGCAGTGCATTAACATAGTCACACCTGTCAATGTATTGATCTCGCTTTCTTATAGATCCATCTCTTGGGAATCATTAGCGTAGTGGGTGCTTCCATCCCACCCCCCCAACCCCACTAAACCATAACCACCACCTGTACATTCAGTGCACAGACAGGAAGAAGCAGAGACTCATGAAAAGCAAAAAAAAGAAACACTTTGAGAAGGAAGGGCGGAAGCAGTTGGTTAGTACTAATGCAGAGGTCGATGAACATCCATCCTTTCTATCAGTAAATATATGAGAGCAAAGCAAAATAAATTACTATGGTGATGATAGATACAAAAATTAAATAAAAATAACCCCATACACCAAATACAAGCTATGGACTAGAGATAGCGGTAATATTGTCAGCATGTTCTTTCATAATCAGTAACAAATGTGTCACAACAATGTGAGGTGTTAATGGGGGGTGATGCATGGGAATCCGGTATGGTATGCATGATCTTTAAATTTTTGAAATTAAAAAAAATTTTTAATAACAATAAAATCAATGCAAAAATAACCCTTATAGCCAAAAACATCCATCATATTAAGGGCAATAAAACAAGAACACAAACTTTTGTAGTATAAATTAGTAGGTGATAAGAGCCATGCAAGTGATACATACTAATATGTGAGTAATTCATGTAGCTCGTTGTGTTTTTTTTCTTTAAATTTTTTATTTTTTTTAATATATCTATATATATTTTTAGGATACATTGATTACATAAATTTTACACAGAGATTCCAGGAGAACCCATATGCCACCCCCCACCCCTCCCACAACCCCCCACATGCACATCCCTAAGTGTGGCATAACGCCTCTGATAGATACATACATTTTGGGGCTTTGCCATCAGACATAGATCACAGTTCAGGCCGTAGACGACCCTCTCTTCTTTACAGTTCCGAATGACACATGATGATACAAACTGGCCTACATCCTCCATTGGAGCATCACCCACGACAATTCCCAGGTCCCCAAAAAAAAACCCGCATTACTATTGCTCTTCCCTCACCCTGCTCCCAAAGTGTCCAGTGACCCTGGCTCCACATAATTTTGCAATTTCTTCAATTGTGTATATCACAAGTCTATATCAGGACTCCAACAAGTCCACTCTAG
Source organism: Chaetophractus vellerosus (assembly GCA_004027955.1). Lineage (NCBI taxonomy): Eukaryota > Metazoa > Chordata > Mammalia > Cingulata > Chlamyphoridae > Chaetophractus > Chaetophractus vellerosus. The sequence continues at coordinate 11,960 of PVKH010013857.1, forward strand.
TCCATAGTTCTTCCCCCAATCCCAAGGAGTCTGGAATGGTGGTGTACCCTCCACCACCAAGTGAGAGGGGCTTATATCCCATGGATACAATGGAAGGGATTATCCTGCCTGCAGCTGCAGGCTCTCTGGATTCCTCTGCATAGCCGTCGTCCATCAACAACTCCCAACTAGGCGTCCTGGTTGAGTCCATTGAGTTGTAGTGTAGGACATAGCTCGTTGTTTACTCCTAGTTGGAGAATCAAGGAAGGTGTCATGAAAGAGATGACTTTAAATGATCAGAGAGACTGGAAGAGAACGGACAAGCGGAAAGAATGGCTTGAGTCAAGGAGCTGAGGGTGAAAACGTGGGTAGAGGCTGTTCTGGGAAGCATGAATGCTTCGGTTTGTCTGTTCAGGGCACAAGAAATACTGTGAGATGTACCTGGAAATGCAGGTTGAGGCCGAACCAGAGTGATCGCCTTGCGAAGACCAACTCAGAAATACTGGGGAAAGAGTGACAGATTTTGAACAAGGGGAGCTGTATTCTAATACCGTCAAACTGTCAGACATGTTTAAAATAGATTGGAGAAAATAACATCAGAGATAAAGTCAATTATGGGACAATTTAAATATTCCAGAGTAGAGAGATTTAGACTCTTAGCTAGAATAGTGGTAGTGGGAATTGAAAGATCGATAAAAGAGCTACTGAATAGATGTGAGGTTTTGTCCAGTTTCTACATTTCAGGTGGGTTGTCAGTTCCCTAACTCCTTGTTGTTGTTCTTGTTGTTACACCATAAATTTATTAAAACAGAAAACCAAACAAATGCATGAAAGGTGGCTGTGAGTGTACCGGTGAGGGAAGTGCCATGGACCAAGGGTTATGAATCATCAATTCTGTGCCCCTGGGATTTAAAAAACAATAAAGGTTCATCAGAAGGTAAACTCCACAGAGAGTATCAGCATCCCCTGAAGGGAAATAGCATTGTGAAGTGGAAATAACGGGCTTAGGAGACAAATAAACCCAACTATGAATTATGGCACTTTCACTTGCAACCCCTGTTTTCTCATAGGTAAAATGAGAATAATAACACTCACTTGTAAGAACTAGATGATATAAAGTTTATGGCAGATACTAGATGTTTAATAAAAGGCAGCTCTGATGGGTGATTGATTAAAAGTGTAGAGAGGAAGAATAAAAGAATTATTCCATGGCATTGAGCTTAGGTAGATGGCTAGAAAAGCAGCCATGCTATCAGTACAATTAGAAAAGACAGAGTGTGAAGCAGATTTTAGGAATGAGATTTTTAGATTAGCAGTTTTGTTTTATATTATTTGTCTGTGGATCACACACTATGACTAAAGCAAGTTTGTAGAACAGAGATTTTCTCTCTAATATTCATACATAGTTAAATTTCAAGTTACATTTTGCCTTGTGATGACTTCATTTCCTCATCATTGCTTTTTTTTTTTTTTTTTGCTTATTTTCACCTGCTCTTATTGTTTACTTCACATCAATATGTTGTGAGTAAAAATAGATCTATGTAAGAATTTGCCCTAGCTGGGTCCCAAAGACTCAGAATAAGAGTTTCTCAGATGCTTAGCACCATCCCCAAACTTAATTGAAAAGTGCAATTGCTTATTAACCTACATGTACAATACAGTATACAGGGACAATTCCTTAAAGATAGTCATCTCTAAAGCTCATGTATATTTAGCCTACTTTGCAACCTACATGGCCAATTGAACTGGATATCTTTAGAAAGTCTCTAAGAAAATGTGTTATGCCTCACTGAGCCAAGCTTGTTAATAAGTAGGTAGATGTTCAATATCAAGTTAAACTAACTATTGCATCCTTTGAAAAGATGGAAGTTAGTACTAAAGGAATAAAGTTTTAAAATGTGGGATGTTGTAGTCTTTTAAATTTCAAGTTAAAATTAAAATTTCAAGTTAAAATTAAAATATTAAATCAAATTAATACCTATTTTCTTTCCAATTTGAAACACATGAATTCTAGCTTTATGTGGCCTTATGAGACCCATGAAACAGGTATAAGTTTGTGAAATGTCATTTAAGATGTGAGAAACAATAGAACTATGCATCCAGCACTGAAATCTCCCTGGTGGGGTGAAATAAGCACTAGGGAGCTGTCCTACATTTTTAAGGAGAGAGTACTAAATGACATGACTTCGTGTCATATGTCAAAATATAGACAAACCAAATGACTTTCTTAAGTATCAGTTTGCGGAAGTAACCAGCACTTTTAATAAGGTTATTTGCAGCAATTATGAAGCAATAGAGAATGGAAACCACTACAATACTGGCATAATAACACACCAATACACAAGTCCCACTCCAGACCAATTAGGTCAGAAAGTTTCAAAGCCGTTGCTCAGAGAGGAGAAATACAAAGTCCCATGGTCACCCTGAGTTGAGGAGATGAACCTGAGAATCTGGGGAAGACAAAGCGGGGAGAGTTTGAAGGGCAGAATAGCAGAAAGAGGAGAACACCTCAGATCTGCAGAAGGTGTACCCCAGGTCGGTTTCTGAGTACTAATCAGCTCAAGCACATGAGAAAAGTCAGTGAGGCCACAGAGAGAATCACCCAAAATGATAAGAAAGAATAACACGTCGTGTTCACACAGACGTAAGAATAGCTTCTAGCCCCATCAACAAAATCTAAAACCTCATGATTTAGGAGCATTGGATAGAGTTGGAGAAGAGTTGTACAGCAGTACTGAGGGGAAATTAGCAGTACACCGACTTTGTTTAGATCCACTTTAAAAAAACAACAACAAAACTTTAAAAACCAACACCTGCAAAAAACAAACTTTTCCAAATAACTTAAGTGCATCAAACAGCAAAACTCAAGATTCATGGGAATACAAGAACATCCAGCGCACAATAAGGTGAAAAATCACGTCTGGCACCCCATGGAAAATCGGCAGTAATGCAAAGATACAACCCATGATAGGTAGAAAAGTCAATCAAACAAAACTGACACAAAAATTCCACAGATAATAGAATTATGAAAATAGAAACATGAAATATAAAAAGATGACCCAATCCAATTTCTAGAGATGAAAATTATGCCCGCGAAGAAAAATATACTACATGAGAGTAACAGTAGTTTATACAATGCAGAAGAAAAGATTAATCAGAAGGCATAACAACAGAAACTATCCAAAATAAAATTCAAAGACAAAAAAAGCTACAAAAAATTTAACAAAGTATCAATGACCAGAGGGACAAATTCAAGTCACCTAATGTAGTAATGTAAAGAAGGGACAGAAGAAATAATGGCCAAAAAATATTCCAAAATTAATGAAATATACAAACACATATCCAAGAAGCTCAATGAATCTGATATGCATAAAACATTAATAAAACTATAACAAGGTTCATCATGATCAAATTGCTTAAAACCAGTAATAATGAGAAATATCTTAAAGACAGCGGGGGGGGGTGGGAACACAATACATACAAAGGACCAAAGATAAGGATGATATCAAATTTCTTATCAGACAGTGCAATCCAGAAGACAGTAGAGCAGCATTTTTAATGTACTGAAAGAATACACTATAAGTCAAAAACTGTTAAAAGAGACAAAGGACAGTATATATTGATAAATAGCCCAATTTATCAAGAAGATATAAGAAGTATAAACATATATTCTTCTAACAACAGAGTCACAAAATATATGAAGCTAACATTGACAGATTTGAAGGGATAATTAGACAATTTTACATTAATAGGAGATTTCAATTTACCACTTTCAATAATAGATAGAATGTCTAGGCAGAAGGAATTAGAGGATTTGAACAATAGCGTAAACCAAATAGACCCAACTAACATAAGTTGAACACATCATCCAAAAACAGCAGAATTCACATTATTTTCAAGAACACAAGAATCACACTCAAGGTTGGACCACATGTCAGGTCACAAAACAACTCTCAATATATTTTTAAAGATTGAAATCACACCATGAATTTTTTCTGACTACAATGAAATTAAGCTATAAATTAATAATAGAGGGATAACGGGAATATTCAGAGTATATGGAAATTAAACAATACACTAAGAAACAAGGATAAAAGAAGAAATTGCAAGGGAATTTAGGAGATATCTTGAGAGTAATGAAAATAAACACACAAAATACAAAAATTTATGGGATGCAGTAAAAGCAGTGCTGAGAGGGAAATGTATAGCTCTAAATGCTCACATTAAAAAAAGATGAAAGATCTCAAGTTAGAGACGCAACCTCACAACTGGATGATGTAGGAAAAGAAAAGCAAATTAAACCCAAAGTGAGCAGAAGGAAGGAAATAACAGAGATTACTTCAGAGATAAGTGAAATAGAGAATATAAAACTCAATAGAAAGAATCAATAAAATCAAAAGTTGATTCTTGGAGATCAATAAAATCAACAGATTTTTAGTTAGATTGACACAGAAAGTAATAGAGAGGATACAAATAACTGCAATCAAAAGTGAAAGGGCATTGTTACCAACCCCACAGAAATGAAAGCGTATAAGAGGACATTATGAACAACTGTATGGCAACAAATTAGATAACTTAGATTAAATGGACAAATTCCTAGAAACACACAAACTACCTATACTAAGAAGAAATACAAGGTCTCAATAGACCATAACAAGTAGAGATTAAACCAGTAATCAAAAACTACCCAACAAAGAAAAGCCCAGGATCAGATGGTTTCATTGGTGAATTTTACCAAACATTCCAAGAAGAATAA
>PVKH010013858.1:0-16697 GCA_004027955.1 Chaetophractus vellerosus
CATCTTTCCCTAGGTCTGCCTGGCCATCAATTCAGCTATTAAGTTCTGTCAAGTGAGGCTTGGCTAAGCGCAGAGTAACACAATGCACGTTGCTATGGTGACTTCTCTGTTGATGGCAGAACCACTAACTCCAGCAAGTCACATTCACATTGCTTCATTCTTGTGCCACAGAAATGGTATAAGAAGCCCATGGAAATGAAATGGATTTGAGCTCAATGTTGTCCATGGGTCTTTCCTTGCTGCCAACTCCCCATACTAACTCTTCCTTCAGTACTGCATTTTTGCAGTATATGCTCTGGATATAAAAAAAATCATAGTGCCTAGTGCTTTGACATCTAAGAGCCAGGTCCCTGAGCGACTGGGCCATTCAGGGGAGCATAACACTCTATAAATTAATCTGGCACCATTTTTTCCCTTTACTGACTTGTTATTTAGAAACACTATCCTGAGAATTTCTGGGTGTGAATTTTCCCAAGGGAATCCCTATGAGTCACCACCTGAAAATGCTAATGTCCCCTTTGCTGACAAGTTGGGGCCTTCTGTTTTTGCCTGTGATCTCTAAAGTTGTGGAAACATTATCCACATGAAGTTTTTGACCCAGTGCATACCTTTTTAGAGGAAAGTCACTATGTAAATGAATGATAAATTGTCTCATTCATTTGAGAAGATCCTTGGTTGATTGGGCATGCTCTGCACAAACCCTTCAGAAATGTCTAAAGACATGGGCAGATTCTTAATTCTATTGTTGAGTTTCTGCCTGGAAGCAATCCAGGAAGGTTTTAAAAGGTTAAAATCAATTTTATGTTAAAAATGTAAAATGTTAAATTTTAATATAAATGGACATAAAACTCCAAATGAATGTGTGGTGCAATTGTTTTAAACACAGAGAACAAGATGAATAAGATTTGAAATTGCCCCCTATAAAAAAATGCTGAAAATGTTTTTCAAGAATTTGCATGGGGGGTTTTACAGCAGGAATACCTCAACCTCAACTGCACATTAGCATCACCTGGGGAGCTTTTTAAAAATCCTGGCATCTGGTGTCCAATCTGAAAGAGTCTCCGCATGCCATCAGGGCTGTGAACCAATGGGCTACAGTGTTTATGGCACACTTGCTCAAAATTGTAATGACAGTAGCACTGTCAGGTCTAAAATTCAGCAGTAACCACTTCAGATTTAAAACTTTATTTGCTTTATCTTCCTCTTAGTGAAAATTTTGAATTTAAACATAAAAGAATTCCAGTTCTTCATTCTGACCTATGTTTTACTATCTTCTGACATCCTTTAGATGTAATGCAAAAGACTGAAGTGATTTGTAATTTGCAAACCTGTAAGGTGAAATTCCTCTACTTAAATGCACCTTTCCTTTTTTCACACTTTCCCTTTTTTGATATGGAATAAATCATCCTAAGGCTGCTAGAGCCAATTAAATATTTGTTCACACTCCAGTGACATGAGTGAGAAGAACTGTAAGAGAGCCACATCATTTGTGCTAGAAATTTACCACGTTATGTTTATAATGATATGAACTAGCACCAAGGAGGAATCTGCTTGTTGAGAAACATCAGGAAGCCTCAATAACCAAAGATAATTTGTTTCACAAGGTTCTCTTTGATAATCATTAGCTATTTCACCTGTCAACAAGCAAAGACAGTTGTCTTTTATGATCTGGGGTTAATTCAAGAAGAGAATAGTTCAGACGAAAACCGAAATACTTAGCATGAGGTTTTAATATTCTGTTTTCTGAAGTCTGTCTTCTTGGAAGAAAAGACAGTGCCTTGGGACTAGAATTGTGAATTTTCACTTGTGCTAATGCAGCTGAAAAGAGTATTTCAAAACCAACAGCCCAACTGGGCATTGATAAAAGACTTAAAATATGTGCAAAATGAATTTTTAAAGGCACTTTGCCTTCACCTGCTCTCCCTTCTAATGGGCCACACAGTGGAACCAGAATCCTGTTAGCAGTGTGTGATCCGAGTGTACTCCCTTCTGTTCTCAGCAACCTTCCTCATCTATATGGACTACTTTCTGAAAACTTAGCAATAAGAAGGATCAATTTCCCATTTTGATGAAATAATAGTCGCTACATAGACATCATAAAAAGAAAAAGCCACATTAGTGTTGGCAAAATCAGCCCACAGAAAACCAGAGCATCCAAGCAACTTATTTACGTGCCAGTTATTTGTCATCTAAATCTGAAGGCAACATTTTCTGCAAGTTGGGATACAAAGGTTGTACCAGAAGATGAAATGTTTTTAGAAGTGCATTTTTATTCATTCACCGGACTCCTTTGAAAGACATGACTACAAAAGCAAACCAGTAATATCCAGGCATTTCCAATTAACCATCCACCGCCTAATTACGGCCCTTGAATTTAAATGCCCGTCAACAAAAGGAAGAAGAAAGGAGGGTCCTCATCCTTGTCTGATTCCTAAAATGACTGCATTTGTCTAAATATTCTCACAAATGTTGAAACTCATCTCTTGGCTAGGTTGTCCATGATAAGAAAGTTATTTTCATTCGACTCCCAAACCATGAATTCTGGGCCTCCCAACCCTTTACTGGCATTTGCATGGTGCCCAGTGGATGTGTTTCTCAGCAAAAGTCTGAGGGTCTCTAGGAGGCTTTCATCTTGAACATATACATCAGGGAATGTCTTTAAAATACACATTTTTTTACTTACACACTATAACTGGTTGCTTTTCTCTTCTTACTGTTACTATCATTATTTTTTCAATGACCCTCTCCTTAGAAACTCAGACTATTTCCATGACACAGCTGACAACCAATTCTTGCTAATACTGCTTTGCTGATAAGGAAACCACAAATTCTGTTAACTGGGACCTATTATAACAGGTATGTTCACAAGGCTTGGTAAACATCCGTATCAGTGACAGCAGCATTTCATAAAGTGATAAACAGTGATTCTGGTGCTTTAAGGTATTTCACACTTGTGTAACCTCAGGCCTCCCTCCCAGTCACTGTGCGACCCCCACCCTTTCAAGAACCAGCAGCAAAGAGACAAAAATTCTTTTCAAAAGGCAAATTGATAAATCCAGAAAATTCAACACCCCTGTTTTCTCATATATGCCTTTGAATGCATCTATAGCATCAAGAAACTAAGTGTCAACATCGCAATATTTTTCCTCCCTGATACATTTTCTGTAGAGAACCGACTTGTATGGCCTTTTTTTTTTTTAATCCAAGGATATACCTAAGACGACCATTTATTAAATTCCTTAGGTTGTTTTTTCTTAAACTGCTCTTAATACTGATAATAGACTCTCCCCTCTACACTTAATATACTATTATGTTACAAATCTGAAAATTAAAAGTAGGGTTCCTATTTTAGCTTTCATAACACTAGAAAGAAAACGGCCCAAGGAAATGACTTGTGGGGCTTTCTAGCAGGCAAATCATTAAAAGTACACAAATAATTCAGCCCCAAAAAAGACAGCGTTCTCAGAAGAAATGATTTCAACATCCCCTCTCTGGTGTCACCTTAAAGCATGCAGCACTCACACAGGAAGAGCCAGCAATGTGAACCACCAGGCTTCTCAAAGTTCTGCTACCCAAAGTGTGGTATGGATTCAAGCACCCTGGGAGCCTGGTAGAAATGCAGGTTCTCAGGCACCACCCCCAGGCCAACTCAGAGTCTGCATTTTAACAAGATCCCAGGTGTCTTGAATGCACATTAAAGTTTGAGAAGCTCTGAACCAAATCACTCAGGAATCAGTTTATTTACTTTCTCCAAAAGGCACATTCAGAGTGAGGTGTAAGGAGAAAGAAAAAGGCCTAAAGGGGTACAGTGGCTTTTGCAAGGCCACTGAACTCAACAGTAAAACGATTCAGAGGCCCTTTTATCCCAGACATCCAGGGCCCTATTTCAGTGGGAAGTTACAGCACCTTGGGGGGAGAAGCCACTGCTGCTGCTAAGCGCCATCCCGAGGCGGGGCAGTGGGCTACCACAGCGTTTCTCCCTCCTGCAGGGGTGGAAATGGTACCCCCCAAATTTCTCATCTTCCCTCTGATTTGGGATTTCTTCGTTTCCTGCACTTGTATTAACACCCACATGAATTTATAGCACTGTGGCATAGAGAAAAAGAAGTCATTATAACCCTCAACAAAGAAGAATAAGAAAATCTTCTCTAAGTAAAGGAAAATGCCCCACGACTGGCTTCCCCCACTCCTCACGCTGATGCTCTCTGACCCACGCTGTCCAGGCCCCCCTTTAGAACTACAGTGAAGAAGCTTGGGAAAAGGTCCTGAATGAGGCGTCAGAAGACCTTGTCCTGGCGCTAGCGCCTCTGGCTCTGACTAGCTGTGATTCAGCGTTTAACTTGCTCAGCTGCAGAGAAAGGCTCTGGAACTAGATAACCTATAAAGTCCAGCTGTAAGCATTGATGGCCTGTAAGTGCCCATAACATCCAACAATAACTGACGATTTAAAAACAATTAGCAACACTAAAGAATAAACAATTTGTCCACCTGATCAAAGCAAGAAACCTATTTGACTAACACGAAAATGACACCTTGTATTTTATCTTAGTGTTTATTTTATGGAATATAGTGTCTCAGATTCTATCAGTAATGAGCTAGTTCCAATTAAAATACTTACAGGTAATCAGACAGAAAAGTGCAGTGTCTGCCTAGTCTGAGAATATCAGTAAATCTTTTTCCTGAAAGGCAAGGGAGAGAATTCAGAAGTTGGCTTAGAAATTGGTAGAAGGAGGGAGTATAATAAAATCCATTGCTCATTCAGTCCTTTTGTTTAAAAGTTGGCATTATTTTAACAGGCAAAACACATAGCTCGGTGGTTGAGCACCGGCTTCGCATGTACAAGGTCCTGGGTTCAATCCCCAGTCCTGGGTTTAAAACAAACAAAAATGAAAGAGAAAAAAAAAAGCAGAAGACAATAACTTCATTTCCTATTTCTTTTGACCTAATTAACCTCTTTTAGTCACTGGGTCTTGGACACTCAGGCAAGCATCTGCCACTGCTCCTCTCCTTCAAGAAGCTAGAAATATAAGGTTTATTTAAATTCTGACCGCCTATGTTACTTTAGAAACTAAAGGAAGGAGGTGAAGGGGTGATAAGAGACCAAGAATCCTTTAGGTATGGCCCATGCAGGGTTCTGCCTAGATAAAAACTGCTGGCCTTGAGAAATCTCTCACTTCTGAAAATGTGACCAGCCATATCCTTTTTAAAAATAAAACAGTACCTGCTTATATCCTCAGCATCTTCGTGGACAACCATTTGTTTTCATAACTGTTTCTGAAATATCAATAGTTAATGTTAAAACAAATTATTTGAGAAAAGTAATTTGTCACCATATAGCTCAGATCTGGAAAGACAGAATAAAGTGAAATGAAACAAAGAAGCAAGGAAGAACAAGGGCTCATATATGCTGTCTAGCCCAAATCCTACTGCAAAAATAATGTTGCAATTTAAATTAAATTATAATTAATAGCAGCAGTTTTGTTGAAGTGTCTCAAATTATCACTTTAGATGCTGAAGCTCAAGTGGTTTCCATGGAGATATTTTCTCTAGGAGATGTCAGATACTGTCTTTTTTTTTTTTTTAACACTGATATATGGCAACCTGAAGCTGTTAATGTCTTTCACATTTGGGGTTTTATGTTAGATAATATTGATTTATTTTTATATGCATTCAAATGTGTGTTTTACTTGCAATTGGCTTCTGAGGCTAAAGACTACAATTTTGCATATTTTGAAACTTATTAAATAAGAACTGCGACCACCTCATTTTTCTTCTGTTGAAAAAAAAAAAATGCTTTACTCCATCTTCTCCCTATCCACACAGTGGCAGAGACAAGAAATTTGATACAAAAGAATTCAAATCTCTTAATATTCTGTCCTTACAACTGCCTTTTGAATCAATATAGTACTTAAGCACCTGCCTTGAAACTTTAAAAAATTTTAAGGTGCTCTAAATGCAATCAAGCATTATATTCTGACAAGAATGTTTTAAAGTACAATTAGCACTATTCATGATTTCACAAGTGTTTTTCAGTGAATATAACCATTTCCTCTGTGCTCTTTTGGCCCATTAAGGATTTATAGCTCTTTCCATTAGAATACTGCGGTTTTGCTCTTCTACAAGAGTTCTTAGTTTGCCACATTGATCCACTGATGCTGCCATAACGTGGAATTACCTTTTGTGGAAAGCTCACATTCAGCTTTTGAGGCCAAACAAGTATAGTCAGATGCCTTTAAATATCATTGTCCTCCCCAGACAGCCCGTCAACAATGAGAACATGGTGACTACCATGAGATGCAATCAGTGTAAAGACCATGTAATGAAATTGATAATTTGATAGCAGTTGTATTAGGGTTCTCCATGGAAACAGAACTGACAGAAAATATATATAATGTAAATAGAAATTGGCTCATGCAACTGTGGGGATAAGCGAGCTTAAATTCTGTAGGGCAGGCTGCAAGCAGAGAACTCTGATAAATCCTGCAGGAGAAGCTGGCTGGCTGAAGTAGATATGGAAATTCTCCCTTCTGGCTGCTGAAATCATCACTTCTCCTTTTAAGGTTCTTAACTGTTTAGACAAGACTTCTCTCATTTTGTAGGCAATCAACTTACTGATGACTTAAATCCATGAAATCCTCACAGTAACAATCAGACTAGTGCTTGCTTGACCAAACAACTGTACTCCGCAACCCAGCCAAGCTGACACATGGACTTAACCATCACAGAAGTAGTGTAGACCAATGCCTTATCCTCAGAGATAGTTCAGCTTAGTGTGTAGGAAGTGGATTCTGAACCAAATTCCTGGGTTCAAACCCTGTTGCCACGACTTGCTAGTCATATGACCTCAGACAAGACTATAACCCTTTCCAAAATGGGATGAATGTGCCAACTTCACAAGGTTGATGAGAGGATTAAATAAGTCCGTACATGAAAAGGACTTAGAACAGTAATTGGCTCAGAGTAAATGCCATTATTATTTCCTAAACAGCTTGTTACAAAAATTCTCTTCTCATGTTAATTAACTTTTGTTACTCTACAAAGGAACGAAAATACTTCTGGTTAATTCTACCATAACTGACCACTTGATGGTCTGCCATTTTTGCAACTTTTCTTTTGAAATTGTTCTGTGGTCATAGAATTTCAGCGTTGGACTGGGCCCTAGAGAGTTTTACATGTGAAGAAACCATAGTCCAAATGATGACTAACTTCAAGCAAACTTACTCGTTGGGTATAAACAACTTACATAGTGATTTGGGCCTTTGTTGTTTCATGTTTTCCCTCCCCTAATGGAGCTGAGGTTCAGAACTTGTCACTGGCACTAGAGTCCTGCTTGTCTCAGCAGCAAAGGGGAGGATACCACATGTACCCTGCCGACATAGCAGAAATGAAGCGCTCATTAGACTGTAATTTTGCTTTTGTGATAAAGCCTTCCAAGAATATAGTAAAGGAGAAGGTGGGGGGGGGGGGAGAGTATTTTTACTCACCCAGTTCTAATATATGACTGTTCTACTGTATCTGTGTAATTATGGGAAACAACTTTTCCTAAGCCTACTCTTACAGAGTTATATTTTAATTATTTCCTTTTTTAAAAAAAACCTGAAGATTGAGGAAGGGAAAGGGAGGAAATGCATCAGGATTGAGCTCTCCAACTGCTTCGCATATGGAAAACAAAGAAAGGAAGAATGTGTTAAAGTGTGAATGTGACTCATGTCTGAATGTCTCTGGGAGCCTATAGATAAATTTGCTTTGTCTGTGAGTGAGAAGGGCAACAGTGTATATGGGGGCTCTGAAGCCTCAGCCAGGCTATTTAGTAAGCATGTTTGTGGAAGAAGAATTTCCCATCATCAAATCTTCCAGCAACATGTTCTGCATGTCCTATGCTGGGTGGGGAAGGGGAAGAGGGCTAAGCTCTAGGTGATACAAAGGAAACACGGTCAATCAATGTAAATGGAGATGAGCAGACAAACAAGAAGGAAATATGCAAAGGAAATATGCCAAAATAAACCCACACACAGATATGAGACACCACATCAAAGATGGAATAGCACATGCTTTGGTGGTTACCGTCATTTGCGTTTCCAGAAGAAACGTGTATTGAATATAGTCTTGCCTATTTGACACAAATCTGGTCTTGAGACTGTTAAAATCTAAAGTGCATTTTGAATTAACACTCCAAATTATAGTTTCTTTGCTACTCGAGCGAGACTAAAATTGTTCCGCTCTCTCAGCTAACTGTAGGAACATGGACGTAAGCAGCAGAACGTAGCATAGGCCTTGGATGAGCTTTGTGGTTTAATCTCCAGTCATGTCTCCACATGCATTTCCAAGAGGATGTTGGCACCCAAGGGAAAGGACAGTTACCGTGAAATCATTTGAAATACATCTATCAAAATAGCAATTGCTCTGCTTGCCAGAATAAAATGGATTTGCCTCAAGGGAACGAGCATCCACATGCATTAGGGCAACCAGGCTTAGGATATAAATAAAGTCATGAAAATAGGGATGATGGTGCCAAAGATGGAAGTCTGCCCTAGAATTTCACATGGGTTTCTGTTGCACCTGTGGGCTTTCTAACTTGTTTTCTGACAATGGCCAAGGACTAGTAAACACAGACATCATCAGAATTTTTTCTGTATTCAATCTGTTCATTTCCTTTGTTAGGAAAAAATAAGAATTCTATCTTGCTTTAAGGGTTTCGTTGAATTTAGGCAACAGACTTTCAAAATTATATCTGAGTGGGAGGTTTATAATTTAAAAAGGCTATATAAGCACGTGTCTCTTAATGAGCTGATTTGAATTATCCCAATCAACACACATTCATTTAGCTCTTCCTTCTTGTCTGTACTACTTGTCATTGGGACTGCAAACATAATTCAGAATGGCCCCTCTCTTTAAGAGGATGACGGGAAGGAAGGGGTGACAAGAACTAAGATTGTAGCCATTGAAAAGAGGGATGTCACTTCATCTAAGATAGCTGAGAGTAATTTCAGAAAAACATGGGATTTCATGGACAAAGTGGGGAAAGGCAAACCAGGTGTCCAGTCAGAGGCAATATGAGCAAAGTCCCATTGCCCTGCAGCATCAGTAATCTGTGTGCCTGGAAATTTGAGTTGGAGGAGTGGCCCATGTGGGAAGAGGCAGGAGGGAAATTCAGCTCAAGGAAGGCCTTTCTCCCCGTGCCAAGGAGTTCAAATTTTATACCAAAGGCATCCTGGGATATTAAAAGTTTTAAAAATTGTCCTGTTCTCTTCTTACTTTTCTCATTCTCCTTGGGTCATCTCAGGTCACACCCGCACCTCCCACAGCTGTTTATATCAGTAACCTCCAAGGGACCAGGGAGAGGCATATCAGAATCTCTAAGCATCTGTGGTCTTTTGTGATTCTGTGGCCAAAGATGCAAAAGCTGGGAGCAGAGAGAAACCATGCTGTGGATGGCCCACATTATCAGAGACAGAAAAGCAAAGAGTTTCATAGCATCATGAGTATCACGCAATGGAATAATAACAAAATGATCGTTGCATTTTTAAAATTTCCGTATTTAAAATATTTTGAAAGTTCATATTTTTAAAGGAGGTCGGAAGAGTTCTGTGTTTATAAAAAGAGACGAGACATGACCCTTTCACCTATGACCCCCAGATCACTCTCTCTGGCCTATACCTCTCTCGAGCTCTTAAAATAAAATATCCAACGCACGCTAAAAAAGAATAAATCCAAATAAACCTACCCCGAGATACTTACTATGCAAAATGAGGGATAAAGAGAGGATTCTGAAGGCAGCAAGAGGAAAACAAAGCATCACATCCAGGGGAACATCAATAAAGATTAAGTGCCGACCTCGCATCAGAACCTAATCCTGTATTTCCACTAGGGACAAATTTCAGTATTTGCTAACTCAGTGTTCCTGATACTTTATAAGACATAACTACTACATATAATAATTGACTGAAGGTTCTGGGGAGGGGAAGGGAAGAATAAATTAGATGGAATTTTTAGGGCATTGGAATTGTTCTGCATGATCCTGCAATGACAGATACAGGCCATTTTAAATTTTGACAAAACCTATAAGAGAGTATAGTGAAAAATGTAAACCATATGTAAAGCTCTGACCATGGTTAGTAGCCATGCTTCAATATTGTACATCAGTTGTAACAAATATACCACGCACATATAAAATGTTATTAATTGGGAAGAGTGGGAAAGGGGGAGGGTGTTGGGTATGTGGGAATACTCTATTTTCTGTATGACTTTTCTTTAAACTAAAGCTTCTATGAAGATAAAGGAAAAAAAAAACAAATAGGACACCAGGAAAACATCCAGAAGAAATTATCACTATACATAAAAAATAACAGATCTTATGGTGATGAAAGACTAAATACTTTATTTTAAAAAATAATAAAATAAAATATCCAAATATCTAGTACATATCACTACCTGAATGTCCTCTATGCACCTCAAATTCAGTATATCTAAAACAAAACACGTTTCTCTCTCCCACCTCTTAAAAAGGGTTCCTTTTTCTATATGCCCTCCTCAAGCTAAACTACCTTAAAGCTGCAGAAACCTCATTAACAGCTCACCCGTGGTCTCTTCCTAGCCTTTAAGAGGCAGGAAAGTTAAGATGTAGACTTTGGAATTAACCCTACCTGGACTCTAATCCCAGATAGGCCACTTACAAGCTTGGTGACCTTTTAGAAGGACATGGACTAAATAGTGTCCAGGTTAGGGTAATTACAACATTAAAAGACCTTGAAACTATACCAGAACTGGACAGTGAAGGTTTAAGCTTTCATCGCTGAAAAGCAGCTTTCAATCTTTGAAGGGTGGTTTACATCAGGGAATCATGTGCATTAATAAGTAAATCTTTCTGTGCCTGTGGTTCATATGAACTACAATGTAGTTGCTACAAAGCAATTTCAGACAATTCACTGTAAATCGATAGTCATAACTAAAACCACATCCCTGCTTTAGATTATTATTTGGACTATATAAACTAAACTCTTAAATGATGAATGGAATGAACAATATGGGACCAGTTATCATTAATAACAATTTAGGCTGTTTTACTGTTCACTATATATTTCTAGCACTTAGAACTATGTCTGACAAATAGTTGCCATTCAGCAAACGTTTGCTAAATTAATGAATGAATGGTTGAATGAATAAATTTGTAACATCTACTAATAATACTTCCCTGAAGAGAAGACTTGGGTTGAAAGGAGAAAGCCAAGGTTTCTAAAAACATGATTTTTTTACATAAGCCGGTTTTCTTCAAATAGGATAATTTTATGATCAATCTAATAACATCAGATGATAAGCCTATAAATGCAAGAACATTGAAATTTTGAATATTAATCCATGCTGTGTACCCCAGAAAATCCTAAAGGGAAATGGGAAGTGAGCCTTAGCTAACTGCACTGTATATTGTGTTGGCTCTGCCCAATTCCCTATCTGCCTAGATTTAGGATTGGACCAGTTAAAACCAGCCAACAACACCAAAAAGTCTCTTCCATATCTACCAGCTAAAGACTAAGGGAAATGAGAAAAGTCTTGGAGAAACTTTCTTTCATTTGTACCTTTCTAAGGGTCTATGGTTTTAATTAGGTCAGCAGCTTTGAAGAGCAGTGATGGTTGAGCTAATTTGGGATGGTGATACATCTAGGGAAGAATCATTTTCCTGGGCCTAAATAAAAATATCAAGTCCAAAAGAGAAATTATTAAATAGCACATACTGGGAGAATCCAGCATCTCCCTTTTTTTGTTGCCACATTTCTAAGGGAAAAGAAGGAAAAGGATTCTGTCTACTTTTTTATCATTACTCGGGATTCTTGGAAAACTAGAGCCCCAGGAATAAACTAGCCTTAGAAAAACTGAGTCCTTAGTACAGTCCTCTCTGAATCCTCCCACAAACCTATTTACTCAGTGTATATACATTTAGTATGCCAAATTGCTTTACTTTTTGAAAACAAGAATGTAATTGGTGCCATCATATAACCACAGCTCTACTTCATACTAAGGTGAACTGCTCTAGGAAAGCTGCTTCTATTGGAAGATTTACCTTAACTTTGCAAACACAAGTCTAACAAAATGTGAAAGTTTTTTTTTTTTTTTTTTTTCAGGAGGTACTGGGGATTTGACCTTGTACATAGGAAGTAGGTGCCCAACCACTGAGCTATACCTGCTCCTCAAAATATTTTTTTAATTTGAATTATTTTATTTAGATTATAATAGGTACTCTATTGTCCTACAGAAAGACTTCAGGATCTATTTACCTGTGGCCTTTTGTGTGCTTGAAATTTATCTCTAAGATAAAACAAAATTTAAATTTAATATACAATACATTCTTATTTTTTTAAATAAGGAAAGAAATGGGAAATTTATTAGGCAGTTAATATTCTTCCCAACTTTAGGAAATATTACCTCTTTATAAATTTCTGAAGTCTACAATATGTTACTAGAACTATGTAAAATATTAGTTTTTAAAATGATTACTTTTCAACTACTGTTGTAAGGTGTAAAATGCTTATCTACAAATATATCCAATGCCACCAGTTGTGAATGAGATAAAAGTGAATGAGTAATCAGGGTAGGCTAAACACACACTATCTGAGAAACCATGCATGTGTCCCCAGACCTAGTTTTTCTCCCTAGGTCTGGTTTTTAGAATGCTGGTGATAAACTAGGCCTGATTTATTATATAACCATCCTGTATGGGAAAAGACTGTAATTCCATATATCTTTGGTCAACCTTAAGACATATAGCAGGGGGACGGATGTGGCTTAAATAGTTGGGCATCTGTCTCCCGTTCAATCCCCAGGACCTCCCAGTAAAAATTAAAATATATATATATACATATATATATAGAAGGTGCATGGGCCACCAGGCGCCATGCATGGGTGAGGCCCCCAGGCTGCGCCGCCAGGCCCCGTGCGTGGGTGCACCATCAGGCCCCACGAGCCACACAACAAGATGATGACATAACCGGAGAGTGACACAGGGAAAAGCCAAAATGAGATGTACCGAAAAACCAGGAACTAAGGTGGCGGAGGCAGTAGGACACCTTTCTCCCACATCGGAGGTTCCGAGGATCGAATCCCAGTGAAGACAGGAGGAAAGGGATGAGAAGAGAGGGCAGGAAACGGACACAGAGAGTTACCCAGCGAATGGACACAAAAACAGAAAAAACGGGGGGTGGGGGAGGCAGGGAGTAAAAATGGATAAAAGTAAGTAAATAAATAAATCCTTAAAAAAATGTATAGGGAAGTAAGATACGGACTATAGTTAGTAGTAATACTTTGACGATGCTCTTTCATGATTTGTTAATAAATGTTTCACAAGAATGCAAAGTATTTGTGGGGAGGTGATGTGTGGGAACCCTGTATGATGTTATGCATGTTTGTTTTGTAAGTTCACAATGTTTACTGAACACTTATAGTTTATTTATGTTCATGTATGAATGATATGCTTCAATAAATTGTGTTTTTAAAAAAAGTGGATGGGAGGCAGATTTCAACCAAATGTAAGAAGTAGCCTGGTGAGTAAACTTGTCTATCAGCGGAACTGGAGGAGGCCAGCTCAGGTAGTTTTAGGATTCTCCAGTGTTCCTCCAGATGCAGGATACTGTTTATCTGGGCTTTGTCCAAAGAAGAACAACCAGAACAGAGATGGAGGTCATTGTGGGAAACAGCAGCAAGATGGGTCCATCTGAAAAGGAGCTTTCATTTAGGAAAACAGTAAAAGATAAGGTTAGAAGGGAGAGTTGAAAAGTTGTATGAAGAAATAGATATTAAATTATTTGGGATTAATGGTATATTTGACCCATACTTTATTATTTTTTTTTTTCTGTACAGCCAGTGCTGATTTTCCTTACAATCCAGGACAAGGTCAAGCTATCAGAAATGGAGTCAACAGAAACTCAGCTATCATTGGAGGTAGGTGATGTATATAACAGGCTCTCATGTAGCTATTCATGTGGGCAAAGTAGTACTTTAAAAAAAAAAAAAAGTAGTCTAGGGAAGAAAGGAGCTGCCTAGATTTTACTTTATTCATTTTACTATTTATGACTTAAGGTTGTAGAGAAACTGTGGTAAATTGTAACCTAACTACTTTTTAATGCTGACTTAAAAAAAAAAAAAGTGAAAAAAGAATGGTGGTGGTGAGCTAGATAGAATCTGAGTACACAAGCAGGCAGTAGTGATAAGAGCCAGAACATTTCTCTATCCCCTCCTATCTTTTCACTCTCATCTTCTCACATCCCAAATGGTCCAGGAGAGCTTACTATATGAAGGGGAGGATATGCCAGTCTAGTTTCAGTTATCATATTTAATAAAAATTATCAGAAAATTAATAATCCAGAGTATCTAAAAAAAATTCCAGTCATTTCTTCTCACCATGGGCAGCTGCAGAATAATTTGACTCTCCTAATATTCCCAAATTTGGATAAATACTAATAGCCCCATTTCCCCTTGTCTTCTTCTAACCCTGTCGGGTGTAAGTCTTATTCCATAAAGATGATTCCTGCATCTCTGAGTATAGACAATATTGTAAACATATCAAGGATTTTAAACTCAGCCGATCAACTTAACCAATAGATTCCTTTTGCCTGGTAAGAAAGTTGATGCCTGTGAGAAATATATATGAGACTATAAAATTAGATTGGTACTTAAATCACATTATCCAAATTTCTGGTACAATTTGATCAAGGTCCCCATCCTCATTTTTTTGTTTTGCTTTTTTAAAATCAACTTTATTGAGGTATGATTTAGATATTATAAAATGCAACAATTTGTGTGATAGTTCAATGACTTTTGACAAATGCACCACTACAATCAAGATATAGAACATTCCATCACCCCCAAAAACTCCCTCATGTCCCTTTGCGGTCAGTTCTTCCCCCTGCCTCACTCCCACCCAACCAAGGCAATTTCTGACTTACTTTTTGTCACTATAGATTAGTATGCCTTTTTTAAAGTTTCAAACAAATGCAATCAGTACGCAATCTGCTGTGCCTAGATTCTTTTGCTCAGCATAATATTTTTGAGATCCATCTGTGTTGTCACATGTGTCAATAGCCTGCTTATTTTATTGTCAAGTTGTATTCCATTGTATGGATGTACCAAAATTTGTTTAATCCACTCACCTGTTGATGCACATTATATTTATCCCCAGTTAGGGGCTATTCTAGATAACGCTGTTAAAATGACTATTATTGTACAAATCTTCTGTGAGCATGTTTTCATTTCTCTTTGGTAATTCCTAGGAGAGCAATTGCTGGGCCTTATAGAAATCAGAGCTTTTAACTTTATAAGAAATTGTCAAACTATTCTCCAAAATGGTTGAACCATTTTACATTACCACCATCGATATCTGAGAGGCCAAGTTGGTTCACAAACTTGCCAACACTTGGTATTGTTCATCTTCTTATTTTTAGTCATTCCAATGGCCCTTTTCTCAGGTATCACAGTTCTGTTCTGCCTGTTGTCCAGCATCTCAAAATTTTTTCACATAATTTTGTCCAGTATTTTAGTTAATTCTGGCTGGAGGACGTTACTCCAGTTGTTTCTGCTACTCCTTCCTGACTAGAAGCAGAAGTCCTATTTTATTGTTATTTTTGTTGTTGTTTTGGAATTTTGTGTTTTCAATAGAAAAGGGTGGTGCTGGAGGGACTTGTATGATTTATTTAACCTCTTGTACTTTTCCTGTCTCCACCAGGGGTCATTGCTGTGGTGATTTTCACCATTCTCTGCACTCTGGTGTTCCTCATTCGGTACATGTTTCGTCACAAGGGCACCTACCACACCAATGAAGCAAAGGGGGCGGAGTCAGCAGAAAGTGCCGATGCCGCCATTATGAACAACGACCCCAATTTCACAGAGACCATTGACGAAAGCAAAAAGGAATGGCTCATCTGAGGGGCAGCTGTTTGGCCATGGGCTAGGGAGGGGGGGAATTATTAGGGAGGTGGGAAAGGGACAAAAGCACCCTGCTTCATACTCTTGAGCACATCCTTAAAATTTTCAGCACAAGTTGGGGGGAGGCAAGCAACAAAAAATTCTTGAGACTGTTCACCACAAAAATACTTTTTAATATTTCTTTATAGCTGAGTTTCCCCTTCTGTATCTAAACAAAATAATACAAGAGTTGCTTTTAGAGCTTACGCAATGGTTGAAATTTGTAGGTAATATCTGTCTTATTTTGTGTATGGTTAGAGGTGTTCTAAAAACCTGTGATAACAGGGCAAGTTTTCTACATTTTTAAGAGCCCTTAGAATGTGGATATTTTTTCTTGAGAAAAGCTGATTAACACACATACAGCCTCCAACATTCTCTTCCGTTTGCATATAGTCAACTTTTAATGGCTTAATGTAGTAATTAGTTCATGTTCACATAATATTTCATTTGGTGTCCTGTAAATGGGAAAAGGAAAGAAAGGGGCAAAGAGAATCTATTATTTGCCGATTTTCAAAGAGATTTCAGTCAATGCCAGTTGTCTGTGGGCTCCAGCCTGACACCACTTGTTGTAAGGAAGAAAGTAATGACACCTGATGTGTAACAACATAATCAACACAACTGGAGAGGAGCATTAAGAATGGAAAGTAGTTTCGTATTAGGATTGTTTTCTTCACTGAATTCTAAAAGATAATATTGTTCCATGTATGTAGTCTTAGACCTATTCAATATCTGTAACTTTCAGCTGTGAT
>PVKH010013859.1:0-16704 GCA_004027955.1 Chaetophractus vellerosus
TATGGGGTGCCTAAGAGTTGCCTTTTGAGAACCTCACTGTTGCTCAAATGTGGCCTCTTTCTAAGCCAAACTCAGTATATGAATGCATTACCTTCCTCCCAACATGGGACATGACTCCCAGGGATGAGCCTCCCTGGCAACAAGGAATTACTAACAAATGCCAATGGGCAGTATGACTAGAAAAAGACTTCCAATAAAAGGGGAAAATGGTAAAGACAAATGAGTTCATAGGGCTAAGAGACTTCAAAGTGAGTAAGGAGGTCAACCCAGAGGTAAAACTTATGCAGATCCCAGTGGGACCTCCTAGGCTTCCAATATGGATATCACCCCAACAGAGGCCCTCCTGAGTGCTTTGGAGATATCAAGGTGCTATATCAGGACAGATAGCCCCAGAGTTTGGTGCCTTACCAGTGGGCCTTAATTTGGAATCCTTGCTCCTGAGAGTGACAGAGTCTGACTGAAATATGTCTTTACTGCACATTGTCAATCTGTCTCTTCTATTCAAACCTATATTTGATGCCAGAGTTTTAGGTGTACTTCCATAGACCAGAGACTATGGGCTGTCCTTGTGCCAACTGGGTCCAGAGTCTCTGTGGACCTGCATCTTCTATGCTACAACTCAATGGACTCACCCAGGACACCTAGTTGGGAGTTGATGATGGACAACAGCTTTCCTGGGGAATGCAGAGAGCCTGCAGCTGCAGGCAGAATAATCTCTTCCATCATATCCATGGAATATAAGTCCCCTCTCACTTGGTGGTGGAGGGGACGTCACCATCCTAAACTCCTCGGGATTGGGGGAAGCGCTATGGACTAGAGTGGACTTGTTGGTATCCTGTTATAGACTTGCTGTGATTCATGCAATGGAAAAAAATTACAAAATCATGTGGAGCCAGGGGCCACTGGACACTTTGGGGGCAGGGAGAGGGAAGGGCAGTTGTAATACAGGTGCTTTTTTGGCACTTGGGAATTTTCTTGGGTGTGTTGCAATGGAGGATATAGGCCATTTTATATCATCATGTATCATGCAGAACTGTGTGGGAGAGAGGGTGGTCTACAGTCTGAACTGTGGTCCATGCATGGTGGCAAAGCCCCAAAATGTGTATATCTATTACAGGTGATGTGTCACACTGATGAAGAATGTATATGTGGGAGGTTGTGGGAGGTGTGGGAGGTGGGGCATATGGGTACTCCTAAAATTTTTGTGTAACATTTATGTAAATCACTATATCCTAAAAAAATAAGAACTAAAAAAATGTTTAAAAAAAGAATCATAGAGAGGAGAAGATAAAGAAACAGAAGGGGCAAGGTGAACATGGAGGCAGCAAATGGAATGATATGTCTACAAGTCAAAGAATGCTGACAGCAGAAAAGCTGAAGGAGGCAAATAATGAATTCTCCCAAAAGGAACATGGCCCTGCCAGATTTTGAATTTCTAGTCTCCAGAACAGTAAGATAATACATTTATGTTGTTTTAAGCCACCTAGCTTGTGGTAACTTCTTAAGGCTGGCACAGGGAACTAGTGCATTCAATTACAAAACACCAGGTTCACAAATAAAATTATTAAGGATTTCAAGACAGTGACAGCAAAGCTTTAAGCCAATCACAGCACCCTTCAGAGTGCAAAGTCCTGAGTAATTGCAATGGTTGCTGACTAGTCCAGCTCCAAGAAAAAGTCCTGTCACACACATGACCACAGGCAATAACAAGGTTTTGCCTCATGGAAGAAAATTGTTCTTCTTACACCAGTCACTGAACAATCAGTGTATTGCAATTTTCTAGAGGAGGTTGCAGTCAAGGACTCAAATCTCCTGTCCTCATCACACCCAAGCCCCCAATTCCGCACCCCTGGTCATATCTGCATTCCTAGCCCAAGTACCCCCATTCAGAGACCTCCTCATAGTCGGTCCCAGCCAAAACATTTCCCTGGTGCCTCTGCCAGGACATCCTTATCTGACACCTTCACTGAGGCACTTTTCTCCAATTTGACTCGGTATCTTTTGACTCCTAACCTTTCTTCTGTCTCCTCTTCCAGGACCATGGGTCCATAAAGAGGGAGGAGCCTTTTGTTTGGGAATCCCTGGCAGCATTATGATTTTCCCCATCTGAATTGCATTCACCCTACTCTCTTTGGGTCCTGTTCCTTGGGGAAAATAGAACACTGGAGAGCTGATGCCTCCTCTTATCTTTCACTTGCATTGTCTCTGTAAATGAATAAAGTCCTGATTGTTATTTTAATTTGGCTACATTACCCTAATTGACCATTTTGACACCTGACTGCTCCATGTTTCCATGCCTATGAATCCAGCCCAGAAAGCTGCACTAGTCCAAAGTGATTTCAGGAGGTATTCTACTTTGAAATTGCCTTAGCAAATGATTTTGACAATAAAAATCAATGTGTAACCATAGTTGTTATTGACACATATGTGTACCTACCAGGGAAGCTTCAACAAACCACTAAGAGGTAGTAATGAGCTGATATACATTCATCTCCCCTAGTTCTGTGCCAGGCAAGCAGTAGACAATCAATAATCATTTATTTTATTACTTTTATTACTTAATTGTATCATTGTATGTTTTTCATAGGTCATTTCCATTCTTTACTAGTTTTACACCATTACTTGTTTTAGAAAAGGAACCCTGATAAATAGCAAAATGCTAGAGAAAGGCATATGACCAAACCAACAATAATTACTCAGAAAATTTTTTTCATTGTAAAGGGTTCATTATATTTCTGATATAATAATTTTAGAGAAAGGCTCTAGGTTCTGGTACTCTAGGTTCTTCGCTACATTGCATAAAAGAATTTAAGGACATGCTATAGGGTAGACAAGGGAGTAAAGAGTTTATTAAGAAACAAGAAAACTAGAAATGAGATAATTACTCAATACAAGTTGCTGGTGTACTACAGGCTGAGACGGGTACCTGGAGCCCCAGGTTAGGCTTTTAAAGACCTTTGCTCCTCCCCTTTCCTAATATTGGGGAGGGGCCCCAGCAGTTTATTGTTCAGATTGGTTGCCTAATGATCCCTGCCTCTTAGCTCTCAGGGGCCCAATGAGGAGGCCTTGTTTGGAGTTATCTGGGGCTTCCCCTTGATCTGGGAAAGAGTTCCAAATGGGACCTCATAGCCAGGGTCTCAGGGGTCTTTCCAGCTTTCTTAGTAGCAGGGGGTTTCCATGCAGGGTCTCATGGCCATGGTCTCTGCCATGTCTCAGCTGTGACTCAAGTCTTCCCTCATTGCCTACACTAACTGTTTCAGTAATAACTTTCATTTTAGTTCCACTTCTTCCACCCATGCATCTCCACGAAACTTTAGTAAATTGATTATTTTCAAAGGTGCATTGACTCTTCTAAACCACTGAAACATTAGTTGCTTTCAAAGGAATATAATATTAATGGGAAAGTCCCATTCTAACAAGAAGAGATTAGACTTTGTATGTTGGATTGGTTCAGGATAATGGAGTTTTGCTAGTTGTGAAGTAGATTTGATACATGAAAAATGGAAAGATTAACAGAAGGCCTGTGCTATTATTAACCAAATATTTATATGTTGTTTTAAATAAGCAAAAATATTTCTCCAACATTGAATTTATTAATAGGAAATTTGAATCTAAAAATTTTTCCCTCCTTTTTCAGTTGGAAGGATTATTTTTTTTAAAGATGATATAAAGCTAAAGTCAATATAAATCCCCTAGGAAAAAGTTTTCAAAGTTAAACATTTCTTAGACCCCTGAGATTTACTCTGTGATACAGTTATACTCTAAGTTCTTTCATAAATTTAGTTTTCTTTTCATAAAAGAGAGATTTTTCCCTCTTAGAACTCTCCTGTTAGATGCCACAAGAAAGTCAGAGATTCATTGGCCAAGTATATTTAAATTCCTGTAAGCTTTCCTTAGTCTAGTTGTAGGTTATTCCAGAATGTCACTTTGGCTTACTAAAGTAAAAAGGCCATTAAAAAAGAACTCTGTCTTTCTATATGTTACATACCTTGAGTGGATAACTTTGAACGAGTTGAATGATTTAGGCACATGTGACATTTATATTTTATAGAAGAAAAAAATGTATTTTATATATTTATATATAAAGAATAAAATGTGAAGTTTATGCTTTAGATCTGGGGTATTCAAAGGAATATATTTTTTTGAAGACATGATATTTCTTATTAATGACCTCTTAGTATTTGAGTCTCATTTAATTAATGAGAAATATTTCAAAAATACTATTAATATTTAAAGAAAAGACTTTTCCTTAAAACTCTCTCACTTTTTTATTAAAGAAACTGTAGGTTTACAGAAAAATCATACAAAAAGTAGACTTTCCAGGTATGCCACCTTACACACAATTTTTCCTACTATTAACATTTGTGTTAGCCTGCCAAATTTTTTACAATTGATGAAACAATATTCTTATAACTATCCTATTAACTATAGTTCATAATTTACATTAGGAGTCACTGTGTTTAGAGTCCCATATGAATTTTTTAAAAATTTTGTTCTACTAACATAAAACCTAAAATGTCCCCTTTTAACCATTTTTAAATATACAATTCCATAGTGTTAATTATATTCACAGTGGTGTGTGATCATCACCACCATCTATTATCAAAACTTTTCCATCACCCCAAACAGAAACTCTGTGCCAATTAGAATCATTGCATTTTCCTTAAAATGGAATCATTTGTAGCTTTTTAAAAGGAAAATTCTTTAGAAATTGTAGTCTGTCTTTATGACAATACGTCTTAGAATAGTTCCATTGTTTGTCTTGGGTATGTCATGTAATGTGCTGTCAACAACCAGAAGCCAGAAAAAAATAAAAAGCACAAAGATAGATGGGAGCTTCCACTGTAGCAGCAAGCTCTCAGACAATAGAAATAAAAAATACATGTGCGATAAACTCAATTGGGATTGGAAGGCATGATAAATTTTCAAGGACTTAAATTTAATTAATTTGGATATTTAAGATATCTTTGAATGTATGATACAACCCATATACCATTAATAATTTTTTTTCTTTAAGATCACATATAAAATGTTGCCAAGTTTTTCCTATGGACATTTGAATTAAGCTACTTTTGTGGATATTCAGAGGACCACAATATTCCAGAAAAGAAGCAAAGATGGTGAAGTTGTGTTCAGTCAATTCAGGCTCAAGGACAATTCAACAAATTGTTGAAATTACAAAGATAATTTTGGTCACTGATTGTTTTCTTATATTGGTGAGTTTATGCAGCTTGGGGATGGTTTTGCAATATTTCAGTTCTTGTCTCTTTTTATGAATATATTTCTATTTAATTTTCAGTCAGTTATTCTTGCTTTACTTGTTTTCACAAGCTTTTAAATTTTGTTTCTGGATATTTTTAAATTGTCTAAAAGCAAATTGATTGCCAATGATTGTTTTTAAATTAAGTATTATTTCCATCCTAATGGGATGACTAAAGAAAGTTAAATCTCAAAATTTGGAATAATGTTTTTGTTTGTTTTGGAATAATTTTTACATTTTTCTCAATATTTAAAATATATAATTAACATTCAACCAATAATTCTTATTTTCCCTCTTTAATTATGTTTTCACCATTTTCTATTGCATGTTTTCTATATAAGCAGAAGTTCTGTACATTTTTAGTATAATTTCTACTATTCCATGTCATTATAGTAGTATAATGTAGAATGATTCTTCATTTATATTGATGCATTAGAAGGAATCATGCACAATCTCAATCACATTCAGTGACATATTTAGATATAAAAAAATTGACCAGATACTGAGAATCAAGTACAAAGTTTCAAAATCCTCAGAGTTTGCAAAACATTTCTTTGTCAAATTCATTGGATACTTTTCTGCACTTTTGATATTTCTTTGGCAATTTATATTACCAAATAAATATTTATAGTGCTGATCACACTCTTCAATGTGTGTCTGAGTAATATGATAGTAATAGTATCATGTTATTCCTTCTCTGTTACTTTAAAAGTTTTATTTTTTTCTGATGTATCTTTATTGTTTCTAAGCCCTCTATAAATTGAGAAATATAGAGTGACAATAATGTTAGAAAAGGGCAAAGCTTTGAGAGGTGCATTTGTTTTTTTAAAAGATAACAGAAACTTAAGTATGTCATCATGCTGAGGAATAGCAGTTAGTGAGCAAATAACTGAAGAACCATACAAGAGGAAAATTTAAAAAGTATTGCTAAGGAAGAGATGGAAGGACATGGTGCCCAAATCCCACAAGGAGAGGAAGAGTCTTGGATGACTGGAGCATCTCTCTTTCTAACCTGAGAGAAAGAAATAAGGATAAATTCCAATGGAAATTTGTATTCTTGACTCACATTTATGGTAAATGCCTAGAGAGAACATTAAAGTTGACTTGAAAATCTGGATTTTAGATATCTAGACTTCTTCATGTGCCACAATAAAGAATTTATAAATTTCATATAATTGGAAAAATTAAACTAATACATTTTTCCAGAAGAGAACAGAAGTAGGAGCTACTGATAGTTTTAATAGGTGAGAATACTGAACAATTAGCTGTTCTTGAAAGTAATTTACAGAAGGATTTGGGTTCTTACTTCCTATGTCCTAGAATAAGAGCTAAGTTAGTGCTCCTAAAGACAAGTTTGATAAAGAAATCTATTTTTTGCCAACTTATTTTTTTATTTATTGTTCATATGAAGTTCCACAGAATAAGAATCATCATCTGATTTTAGAGATTATAAAACTGAGAGAGATTAAATAAACTACCCATGGTCCTACATGTGGTATTTTGTGGAGAAAGGAGTCGATGCTTGTGGTTTTCAAAAACCACAGTGCACTTTTTTAGGATTTACTCTTTAAACTACTGGTATAGCATTCCTAACTGAAAAAAAGTCATTGACTACATGGTAAGTAAACTTTGTGATGTACTCAATTGGATTTTCTTCAAAACTTTCTTTATACTTTAAAATGATACATAAAAATTTACTCCCTTCATAACTTTCCTATTGTTCAAATAACAGAAATGATAATAATACCCTCATGAATAATAATTTAACAATAGTGAAGCTAATTTGTATAAAAGACATTTGAAAATATTATTTCAATACATTATCATATTTATTCATTGATATTTTTTCCTAACAAGCTCCTTATTTCCTTTACTTTCATGGTCAGTTAAGGAAATGACCCTGTGGTAATGAGATGCTACTATCCATTTCATTCTTCTCTTCTGATACAATAAATGATTTTTTGGAAAATGACCTAAGATCCAGGAGTTGGCCCTTATTATCTAACACAGTCATGATATCAACTCCCTTCCAATGATTAGTTGAGTGGACTGAAAAAAGTTTACTCAGCAAGTCTGGGTTTCTGCAATGCTGCATATTCCCCCCCCCCTCCCAAATTCCCTGTCTTTAGGAGTAGCCATTGGCTAGATCCTGGGAGATAAATTCTGCGCCATTGAAATGTCCTGTCTGAGGCCTTGGACTACATTGTATGACTTTGAAAAGAAAAGTATGCTTATACAAATGGTATGACTTATGGTGAAGCCTATTTTTGCTGACCTTGCTCTAGAGGTTGTGGAGAGGTGACTGGAGTCTGAATAGGTGAGGTCAGTCAGGCACTGACTTGGTGCACCTGTGACACCAAGTCTCCAGTGAGCTTGCTTGGTTGGAAAAACTTTGCTCATGCTTTCACACATTATTGCCAGACAGTTACCCACACCCCTATAAACTCCACAGCAAGGAGATAGCAAGAAGCTTGTCCCTGTTTTCTCCTGTACTTTGTCCTATGCACTTCCCTTTGCCAATTTTGACCTCTATCCTTTCATTGAAATAAACCATAACCATAAGTATAAGAGCTTCTGAGTCCAGGGAGTCTTTCCACTGACTATTCAAGCCTGAGAGTGGGTTTAGACACCCCCAACACATTCAGGAACCCAGTATCAGCTAATTGTTGTAGGACATTACCTAGAAATACTTAAGCATGTAGTACTAGCTCACCCAACCAGAACAAATAAAATTCCAATTTCAGACTACTTCTAAGTTTTACATTATTTCTATATTGTTTAAGCCATTTAGTTTCCATTTGTTCATTTGTTTGTTTGTTCTTTCTTATGGCCAGAAAACATTTCAAGTGAAAGATAACAAAATAAAAGATATATTGTGTTCATAAAATAAGTAGTTCTGTTTGGGTTCAGTATTATTTCAAATATAATTTTAAAAAGGTCATTTCTAAAATAACACAGTGACAATTGGATTGCTTCTTTAGTTTGTGATAAGCATTTTTGTAGTGCTAGTACAAAGAGAAAAAACTTTTTCTCTTTTTAAAATTCATTTTCATATGTAAAAATATCTTTCCAAAATGGTAAGCTGTGGTATTTTGAAGGTGTTTTTCAACTAATAAAAGTCTGCAAACCTTCCCTTCAGCTAAAACATTTTTGAAATTTAAAAATAGCATTGCTTATTAATAAAATTAACCCTTTAAATTACATTTCCATAGCCAATAAAAACAACGGAAGTATTACTTCTGCAAATAATTCATTGTAGCATTCTGTTTTGTTTATAGATATATATATAAAATATATAATAAACTTTATTTTTAAAGAGGTTTAGATCAGAAAAGTTACATCAAAAGTATAAGGGATTCCCATGTAACCCTCCCCATCCCCCCATATCTTCCTCTATTAGTAACATCTTATAATTGTGTGGTACATTTGTTCAATTGATGAATAAATATTGAAGCATTGCTACTAACTAAGATCTGTATTTTACATTGTAGTTTACACTTAATTCCAATGCCGTAAAAATGCCCTATTTTCCACCTATTCTTCCTTCCACCTCCTTTAAGTACCTCTGCTAACTGCAATCTTTATAACAATCTTACATGAGTGTTTTTATAGCTAAGAGTTTTCAAAATGAGTTGGGAGGTCATTTCAGAGGTTACAATTATGCATGTCTCAGGCAGATTGCACTAACTGCCACTGTGAACAAAGCCTCAAATAGGGGTGCTCCTGATAGCTCTAGAACCATCTGGACACAATAAGCAAGGCACACAACCCCATGAAATCAGCATCCTGTTGGTGGGCCTTACCTTGAAATGTATGACAACTAATTTCCCAGATGTAGCAGAGTTAGAGTCATTTATAATTTCCCTGCACATGATTCTTCTACCCCTTTTATTTGAGCCTATAATTAGCACTATACCCAATAAAAAGATGTCTCAGAGACTTAAATCTTCAGTCTATTCATATGCCAATTGAGCCCTGAATCTCAGAAGAATTCTAACCAACACCTCCTCTGAGCTCGCCCAGGACAATTGACAAAATGATGATGACCGACAACCCCCCTTTCAAAAAGCATAGAGTATCTATAACTGCAAGCAAAACAGTTCCTTCCATCTGTCCTGTAAGATCAAAGCCCCATGTCAATCTGAGGCAGAGCAGGCATCACCATCCCAAAATCCTCACGGTTGATAAATGAATAAACATAAGGGGAGAATGCAACCATGGACAAAGTAAACATTAATATTTTAGTAGTGGCATTATGTTTTAATAAACAAACTGAGGAGAATTAACTTGACAGGGAGAATTTACAAGCAGAATATTGGAAGAAATATTTTACATGACTACAATATACTTAATATTTGATGCTAAAGCCACATTTTATTACTAGTGAAGTTCAATTCCCTTTAGGCATATAAAATAAGATGATACTAGTGTTCATTTTCATATACCAGTAGAAGAAATAATCAATCCTTTGTTTTCTGCATTGTTGTTCTTTTATTTTAAAACATCTTCTCCTTTGATTTTAAGTATTGGAATTTTAAAGACAGCTATGAAAAAAAAGGTATTAAATTGCTGGTAATTATTTGTGTGCTACATCATGTAAAGTATAATGTATTGTGACACATGTAAAATGTTAAGCAGTAAATTAAAATAGGATGATTTGAAGGGAATACTTTACTTAATTTTCTTGCTAATATCTTAGTTTGACATGAATAGTTTAAGGCTAAGAAAGATAGATAATCCAGCAAAGCTACTAAATTTTCTTCCCGTCTTGAATCCTTTCCACTTTGTCCTCCTTCCTCACTCTCCTCTGACTCGCTCCCTTCATTTCTTCTCCTTCTCCTTCTCCTTCTCCTTCTGCTTCTCCTTCTTCTTGTAGTACTTGCATTTGAACACATTATGTGCCCTGAGACTGTATCTGTATAGCCAAAGCAAAATTTTAATTATAATATTTTAACTTTAATTTCTAAGTATTCCCAATAACTCATTCATTGCCAACTTCAAAAGGACTTTCTTCACAGTCAATAAACAGTTTCAGCTGTTTCTTGATATCAATTTCATGTTGAAGATGATATTATTTCATTATTGTCTGATGTTATGAAACTATTAAAATACACTCTATATTTTGAAAGGAAATTGTATTATATTTAAGGAAACAAAACAGCTACATCTGGGAAAAACAAGAAAATTTATAAAGCAAATTAAACCCTGTGAACACAATACCAGAAGTACTTTGGACTCTGTTACTAAGTTGTTTGTTTGAGTATTTACTTAATTAGGTATACATAATAAATGTGTTGTCTAAAATAATATATGTAAGATTCCCTACAGGAATATGATTGTGTTATTCTGATATTATATAAATTTAATATCATGAAAATTATATTAACTGTTAAGTATAAGGAAATGACTGGCATTGAGTGGGGTCAGCGAGGGAGTAACCAGAAGTGAAAAGTCCTGATTTTTCTGTCAAATGTTTTCCACACTAACACTTAATTTAATATTTTCAATAAAAATCATCAGAGTTCCCCCTTGTTTTTTTTTTACAAATAGAAAATCCAATATCACATCTCATTCTTTATATAAAGTACCTTAAATTAAGCTTCCTACTGCTGTAAAATATCCTAGAATTTTGACCATGTCAGATCTTTCAAATAATTTTACTAAGTTTTGTAGTTTAACCACTGGTTAGGCAAAGAATCTTAGACCTATATCTAATTTGAGCAAGTCACCCACATTTTCACTTATTTATGTATTTGAAACTTTATTATACAATTTTATTCAAAATTTAAACATTGGTTTATCCACATGGATTCTACTTGTTAAATCAGTTAAATCATTGTGGCAGCTAAACAGAAAATTATGTTACCTCCTGAATCTGACATTTTCTTATCTATCAAATGATGGAGTGAAAGACTTGGGTAAAATTATCCCTACACTTTTGTTGAACTCTGAAACCAAGTGACACTATAAATAAATGAAGAAAACACCACTAAACAACTGTTTCCTCTAGAGAGAAATGGGGAGGGGAGGGGAGGGGAGGAAAGGAGAGGAGAGGTGGGGATTTTATCTTATCACTTATTTAGTAACCTCCAATGCCTTCACAAATATCTACAAGAAAAGTCTATACTGCAGGAATTTTTACATTATGACTTTTAATGACTGGGATTATAGCATTGTCCAGACACATGGAAGCTGTAATGCATGACGATTCAAATAGGTGGCCTACCCACAATGTAGGTATCTGTAAAATGAGACTCTCCATTTTACTAGATTAGCTTTTAGTACTACTTATTAGATAATCGTGTCTTTCTTTCACAACAAATCTTTATTCTGGCAATTTCTTTTTGCCTCTTTATCATAATACTATATTTCTCAACAGATAAATATTTTTGTGCAATGATATCATAATGTAAACAATAATAATTGTAAAAGGTGAGAACATCTCAATAGACAGATACATAGGAAAGGGCTGGGAAGTCACTGCCTTTAGCATTCTTAAGAGTCATTTACTAACAACCACTTAGCTCAAAGGGGAAATAAAATTTATTAAGGTTTTACATCACATGGAGTGAGAACCATTTCTTCTATTTTCAACAACTCTATTTTTTCTTTGATGCAGTAGAACAAAGTTCTTTCTGTTTTAGTTTAATTTATTTTTATTGAAGAACAATCTACTCTTTGGATTCCTAGTATTTTATGCTGATGTCCCTGAAATTATTCTAGCAGAGTTAAATTTTTTAATGGTTTAAACTATCTTGATATTGCAAGAAAGATTTAATAGTTCTTGTCTTTAGTAAAAAATTAAAACTGTCTATCAAAAATTTTTGATATATTTGAAAAATCTATATAAAAGTTGTTGACAATTGTTTAAAGTATAAAATGCCCCCTGCTACTCTAAGCAGAAATCAAACGAGTTTTCTAATCCGGCATTGCTATATTCCATCATAAATATTTATTGACCATTTAAGAAAAGTCATATTGGTCTAGTGCTGGGTTTTAAACTAGTCTACAAATGCCCTTTACTTAAGCACAGCTGGGAGTCTCAAAGGATATAATTTGTAAAATAGAATTGCAAGAGCTGAAACAAAAAACTGAAAACCAAAGTTTTATCAGAAAAACTTTTGTGAAGTAAAAACTTTCTTTGTACACTATGTTGGAAAATAAAGATTCGGAAAAGACATTGATTATTCTTTAATCACATCAGCAATCTAGAGACCCTATGTTGAAATGCAGGGAGAACCTTAGACTTCTCCAGGCAAAGAGTGTATTGATCTGGCCCTGAACTGATGGATGAGGGCTACAGTATATTATGCCGGAATCAATGCCATTTGGCTTTGCCACTTTCCAGGCAATAAATATAGATTTCCTTTGCAAGTAATGTTGCTAATCTAAAATATATACATTTTTTCCATTTAGAAGTGGATGCCAACCTATTAAATACTATTTACAACAGACAAAATAGGGTGATTCAAAGAGCTAATAATAAAAAAAAACTAGCATGCTAGCACCAATGTATTCACGTTATATCTTATCTCATTCAGAAATAATAAAACGTTATTGCTCAGGTTTTATCAGGGATTCAACATACAGATTACTCTAGTAAAGATCGATAATGACTTATCTATATAATGGCATCTGGAAATGTTCCAGGCAAAATCTTTTTTAATATACAATCCATCTCATATTTGCTTGGAAGGAAAATTTCAGGAAGGACCGGAACATACCCCAAATGCTCTCTAAAAGTGACACCCAAAGGGATCAGTGATCTCAATTGCTGTATCTTTGATTGAATGAAGTTTTGATTCAGGTTGATATCTGTTGGCATGAAATTATTTTTATTTATTTATTTTTAACACAGAAGATGTTATATTTATGGTGTTTTACCTTATAGCACCATCATTATTCAGATAAATTTTAGCTTCCTTTCTTTACAGAATGATAATAATTTATTAGTACTTAACACACTAGGAGGAAATGTTCTCTCTAAGAAAAGAGGGGATTTTCTCCAGCATTTCTTTAGAAAACTTTGATATTTGGAATCTGTGGGAAACTGCCATTCTTTTCTTCTCCTTTCGTTACCCAACCTTTGAATTGAATTGAATTGAATTGAATTGAATGGGGTGCCATAGTACCAAAAAATTTTGTTTCCTTTTTCTGTCTCCTAAAGTCTTTAAAATATATCACATGTTTATAGAAATATAATAGGTCTTAACTCACATTTCATATATTTTATTTAATATAACTTTCAGCTCCATAAAACTTGCATAATTTAGAAGTTTGTCCTGAAAATCTGATGTCATAAAAACTACTCAGAATCAAAACAGAGTCACACGATATGTGTTTCCATCAATCACTAATTGCAAATTCTGGATTTACTGTCAGAAGCATGGATAATATATTTCACTTTTTAATAATAACACATTTATTGAACATGTATGAGGCAGACATTTTCTAAGCCTTTACATGGATTATTTCTTTTAATTCTACCACAACAATTCATGGCTAGTATGGTTTTCCCCATTCTACATAAAATGAAATTGAAGCACTATGGCTTTATAATCTGCCTTAGTTAATATTCACACAACCACTAAGTTATGGAATTGGAATACAATAATAAATATATATTCTTTGAAAAATGGTTTAAATAGTGGTGAAAGTCATCTTCTCAGAATAAAAATTCCATATCAAAATAATCCAAATTTGTATGAACTAATAAATCAAATCATTAGTACCTGAGTTTGAAAGCGATTTTACAAAGCAAATGGTTCACTCCCATCAGTATTGGAATTCCCTCAATAATTGCGTTGTATTCTAATGCTGTTTGTTTCCACAAAGCCCATATTCATAAACTCTTATTCATCATCTTTCCATTTATATTGTTAAATATTTATAAGAAAATTCTAATTTATTTTGAAACTACCTCATCTTTGCTTTTTCAACTGAACTCTGTTCCTGAAACAGGGCACTTTAGTTTCTGTTTTGCAGCACCTACCTTTGAAATAGTTTTTGTGATGACGGAAAACCTTTATGTTCCTAAGAAGAAAATGTCAAGATGTTCATTTATTGCCAAAAGTGCTGAAATTGTCAAAGTTGAATCTAGGAACTTGACTTTCACTAAGTATGCTCTGTATAACATCCTCATCATATTCAAGTTCTCTATTTATTTGTCCTCTGTCCAGATGCTCTATCCAATACTGACTGTGGGGTACTGAAGTCTCCAACTATAGTGTGTGCCTCATATATCCTGGGGCACTGAGGTTAACTGCAAAAATATTTAGTATAGCTATTTCTTCTTGCTGAATTGCCCCTTTTATTAATATATAATGACCTTCTTCATCCCTTATAACAGGTTTGCATTGAAAATCTATTTTGTCCAATATTAGTATCACTCCTCCAGCTCATTTTTGGCTACTGTTTGCATGGAATATCTTTTTCCGACCTTTCACTTTTAACCTGGTTGTGTCCTTATGTCTGAGGAGAGTCTCTTGTAGACAACATATAGATGGCTCATTTTCTAAAAGTCCATTCTATCATTCTATGTCTTTTGATTGAGAAGTTCAAGCCATTAATATTCGATGTTATTACTGTAAAGGCATTACTTACTTCATTAACTTTGACTTTTGCTTTCTGTTGTCATACCACACTCTTGTCTAACTTTTTAGCCTTTAATTTACCATTTCTAACAATCTCAATTTTTGCACATTTCTCCAAGTCTCCCACATTTGTTTTTCTCCTTTCAGGCTGTAGCACTCCCTGTAGTATGACTTGTAATTCTGGTCTTTGGGTAGCATATTCTATCAGTTTTTGTTTGTCTGTGAAGACTTTGAACTCCCCTTCATTCTTGAAAGAGAGCTTTGCCAGATATAGAATTATTGGTTGTCAGTTTTTCTCTTTCAGTAACTTAAATACATCATACAACTTTCTTCTCTCCATTGTTTCTGATGAGAGGTTGACATTCAATCTTATTGAAGTTCCCTGGTATGCGACGCTTTGCTTTTCTCTTGATGCTTTCAGAATCTTCTCTTTATCTCTGATATTTGTCATTCTGAATAGCAGGCATCCCATTGTGGGTCTATTTAGATTTATTCTTTTTGGAGTGCATTGTCCTTCTTCGGTATTTATATTTATGTCTTTCATAAGGGTAGGGAAGTTT
Source organism: Chaetophractus vellerosus (assembly GCA_004027955.1). Classification (NCBI taxonomy): domain Eukaryota; kingdom Metazoa; phylum Chordata; class Mammalia; order Cingulata; family Chlamyphoridae; genus Chaetophractus; species Chaetophractus vellerosus. The sequence goes on from PVKH010013859.1 coordinate 15,414, forward strand.
TCAGTTAATATTTCCTTAAATATTTTTTCTGTCCCTTTTCCATTTTCTTCTCCTTCCTGGACCCATAATTCATATGTTTTTGCATTTTAACTTGTTCCATTCTTTCCATTCTCTTCTATTTCTGTTCTCCTGTCTTTTTCATTTCAGATGTTTTGTCTTCAGAATCACTAATTCTGTCTTTGAGCAATTCAAATCTGCTCTTATATTCCTCTAATGTATTTTTAATCTCATTCATTGTGTCTTTCATTCCCATAAGGTCTGTTACTTTTCTTTGCAGACTTTCAAATTGTTCTTTATGATCACCCAGGATCTTCTTAATGTCCTTTATCTCTTTAGTCATATTTTCTTTCAATTCTTTGTATTGATTTAGGAGAGTTGTGTGATTGTCATTGATTAATTGTCTTAAATCTTGTATTTCTTCAGGGGTTTTGGTTTGTTCCTTTGGCTGGGCCATCTCTTCCTGCTTCCTAGTATGGCTTGTAATTTTTTGCTGTTGTCTAGGCATCTGAATATGTTGATGAATTTACTCAGATGATCAACTTATCTTTCTTGTCTCTTGTTATTTTTTTCACAACTTCTCTTTGATAGTTGGTTAAAATTATCCTATGTCTTTAAAATTTTACAGCTTAACTTATCAAAATTGTACCAAGGACTCACTAACAGGGCACAGATTTTTCTCCCAGAAGTTAGAGAACAGAGACCCAATTGCAATTTTTGTCCATGTAATTTCCAGACAAGCCAGCAGATGGCACTCATTGGCATTCTTTTCCACTGAGGTATATCTCTCAGTTTTCCTTTGTTTTGGTCTGGCTGGAGCTGAGATACAAAGCAGACTCTGTTGGCCGAACTCACTGAAGAAACAACTCCCCCTCCAACTCTCCCTACTTTTTCCCTTGTAACAACTGACAGGGAGGAAGTCATCTTTTCCCCTCTCAGTCAGCTGCAATGAGCCAGAGGTTTTGATCCAGGTTAATATCTTGGGAAGGTGGGAGGGGAGATCTTCCCAGTGGCTCAGAGATTTAGTAGCTCACAGTTTGTTGTTTAGGGTTCTCCATCTCATGTCCCTCACCCTCTTGGGAGTTTTGAAGCACTGTCCTGGTCTGCTAACTCTCAAAGCAGGTCTCTCAGGCAGCTTTTAGCTCTGTCTCCATTGCTTTTGTGAGACAGCTAAGACTTGTCTGCGTAATCCAACACCATCTTCCCACATCCCAATTTTTTTACTAGTATCATATCCTTAATTTATTTTCCTATTTCCCATTGTTTAATTCTTATCTTTTCAAATTGTTTTTAT
>PVKH010013860.1:0-16693 GCA_004027955.1 Chaetophractus vellerosus
AGGAAAGGTTAGGTTAGGTGTGGTATTGATTCAGCCTACGTATGTCCAAGGGTGCACCTGTAGAAGGACACCCTACAAGCGTGGTTTAATTTGAAGGGTAAGAATGCTGATATACGGAGCTGTTGGCTTTCTCACTGGTTCCACCAGAGAAAGGGGACTGTCCACTGATGACCAGCTCCTTATTAGGAGTATCATGGTTGGAATTTTACTAGAAAAGCATGGGCCAGAAATTACACGGCCATCAGATTTTCTTTTCATTCAGATACATTAAAATGGCTTCTTTGATCATTTTGACTTCCTGTTTCTTTGTCCCCTATGTGGGCAGAGTGTGTTTTGGGATGTGCTAAGCATGCAAGGGACACTGTGATTAGAGACACGGAAAATAAGCAAGGACTGGAGACTAGAGAGGATGTAAATTGATAGTTTGTCCCCTCAAAGCTACACAAGCTACACAAGCGCTTGAAAAAAAAAAACTTTGTAAGTTGATGTGCAAAGATTTGACATAATGGAGTTATCACAGTCACAAATGTTAAGAAGGATTTGGGATCGCTCACTTGACATGCCATGAGTTTCTGAGGCTCTGCTTTAATTGAGTGAGCTTCCTTCCATTTAAAACTTCAGAGGCTTAATGACCCAAAGAATAGAAATTGATGAGGAAAGACATGCCACCCCTTATTTTAAAATATATTTGTCATCACAATCATTAATCTTTCTAAAATTTCCTCCCTCGGGGAGAAAAAGTGCGATTGAACAAACAGTGGTTCTTCATCCTTGCCTTCCAACACGCGTGCAGTCATTCATTTATTAATTCACGGCACAGCAGTCACGCGCCAGCGCCGTTTGTGGCAGTGGGATGCAAAGCTGGATAACACACAGGCCTTCTCCTGAAGAAGCCCGTGGCTCATGACTTGGCTTGGGTCTGTTCGAAGCCAAAATGTACCCTGCTAACGCCCCTGGAACATGAACAAGGTGTGAGCAAGGTGCTGGCGGAGCACAGGGGACAGAATCCTCCCTTCCTGCTCTGCTCCTTAAAGGAAGCCTCAGGCAGCACAACCCGATCCCTTCTCAAAGGAGGCACCCGGGGCAGCTGCCCTCTGGCCCCTGCCAGAGGGGCTCTGGTCTCACACCTCAGCAAGTCCCTTGCTCAGAGGCAGGGCCCCAACTCCTGCTTGTTCCCCTTTCTAGCTTCAACTGCCTGCTGGCTCCTTCTCCTCTCTGTCCTCTGGGGTCTTGATGGGTCGGTCTGGGTGGCCCATGAGGTGTGCTGCACGCCCCATTCAATATCCTAGGGGGATGCTTGGGTCTCTGCTCAAAGCTGCTCGCTGAGGACAGGACTTTGCAGTCAGGCCAGCTCGCAAGCCCCCTACTTCTCAGATCTCAGCCCGCTCCGCTATTTCATCTGCCCTGTGAGACTCAAGGATCCTTGAGCCTTGGGGCCCATGTCCACCCAAGTAAAAATGTGCCAATCCAGAATTATAATAGGAGAGCTCGGAAATTGTCCCAAATCTCCATGCCTCCTTATTGCTTGTCCTGGATTCACAGGCAAAACCAGCAAAGCCATCTAGGGATCGATAAAAGGAAAACCTTTTGTTAAAAAATGATTCAGAAGAGGAACTTTTACTCATTTGCTCACTCACTAATATATATCGAATATCTACTTTATACCAGTCACTATGGAGGGTGTTAGTGACATAACAGTGAACTACACAGATAAAGCCCTGCCCCAGTGAAACTCATAGTCAGGGGAAAGACTGATATTAAACAAATAAGCACGCAGATAAATATATAACTACAAATTGTCATTAGGACTATGAAAAAATATTGGACTTTGAAGCCAGACAGACCTGGCTTCAAATACTAACTAACTTTACCACTTACCACCTGAGTAGCTTTGGGCAATTTATTTAACTTCCTGATTCATCTATTTTCTTATCTGTAAAATGAAAAAAAATAATACCAAGGTCACTGAGTGTTAGGAGGATAAAATGAGAAAATGTGTTTCAAACATATGGTTACTTAGCACAGAGCCTAAGACAAGGTAAGCACTCAAAACTGTGTAACTGTTATTATTAATATTACTAATGATATTAATGATTAATATTAACAAGCAGTCATTAGTAATATTAATAATCAAAAGTGTATCTGGTCTGCTTTTGTGCATCCTAATTCAAATGGGTTATGAAACTGAATGAAAGATTGGAGGTATACCCGACTATTTCTTTAATAATTGTATTTATTAATATAAAACACAAGAGGACAGTATCATTTGGTATATAAATAATATAAAAGGATTCTGGGAAGACAGATGCATGAACAACTCCTGGATCCCCTCCCCTTTCAATTCCAACCTGTGTGTTTCTCCTAAGTCAAGCAGCTCCTTCGGGGCCAGGTGGGTTGGGATGGGGCTTTGGCTGTGAGAATCCTGGCGGAGAAAACAGATGTGGGGTGTCCTTCCTTCTCCTTTAGGCCCGACAGTGGACGAGGGGCTGGTGCCAGAGGACTCTTGCAAGAGTCAGACCCCTGTGGGGCCGGAGGGAGACCCCTGGGGTAAAGGCCCACACAACCTGAGTGCTCAGGCTTGGGCCTCAAGAAGCTAAGGAGCAGTTGCAAAGCAGCTAAACCCTCTCTCCTGAGCCAAGGAGAGCATGAGGAGCACTGGGAGTGGACAGGGGACTGCCCACTTGTCTGCGACTACACCAAGGCCAGAGGCTCACCTTCAGGGACACCGCGTAAGTGAGCCACAGCTTGATTGTGCCTCACTGAGCAGCAAAGAAAAATAACACTCCTAACGGCGTCTACCAGCCAGAGGAGACGGTGGGGTGGGACATTGATGATGGGCCTCTAATGAAAGAGCTGTCAGAGGCTGTGGGATAACGACAATTTAAACAACAAAAATAATAAGAAACGTTCTACAAGGTTCAAAACCATCACAAAAATTACTTTTAATGGCAACTACCTGAGTTCCTACTAAAAAGAATCGTGAGATAAACTGGAGTAGAGAATGGTCACTTGTTGAGCTTCAGATGTGTGCCCTGGTTCATCAAGAAGAAAAAATACTTTGAAGAATAAGGGAAGAAAACCAAGAGATAGAAACCTTGAGAAGAGAGACAGGGGCCAGGAGGATAGATGCAGGGAGCCTACCAGGTAAAAAAGAAGAATTCCAGAAGGAAAATAGAAGAAACAGTGGAGGAGGAGACAAGTATTAAATAAATTTTAAAAAGATAAAGACAGATTTAGGTAGAACTGATGAATAAAGTTCCCTAGCCAGGAATATCGAGGGAAAATTCCTATATAGGAAGAAGAAAAAAAAATCTTAAAATGTTCAGAAGTAAAGGATGAATCAATTGCAAAGAGAAACGAAATCAGACTGGCATAGGGTTTTCATCTGTAACACTGAAAGCAAAAGTATTAGGGACTAAAAATCCACAGACCATACAAGGAAGAGAGAGCAATTCATCAATCCTATAGCATTCAGGGTTTCAAAGGGAAAAAAGCTACTTACAATTATGCAAGTATTCCATGCACCCCTCTCACCGTGAAAATATTTGAGTAGGGAATATGAAGAAAAGAGGAAGCAATAAATCTTTAAATAAACACACACACACACACACACACAAACCAATGATAATGACAGCTTATCTGGAAATGAGAAATAAAGGTTCTAAATACATTTCTTTGAAATTGAAGAGACATACCACAAGGCAAAGTCAATTGATAGTCCAGAACTAAAAGTATTAAATTGGTGAGATCCAGGAGTGCAGGGGTGGGTGGGAATGAATGTGACCGAAGCTCATCTGAAGAGGCTGGGGACTGGAAGGGAAGGAGAGAATAGGTATGGAGCAACCCCAATCCTCTTAGTGAGATGGGGGGAGGGTGTAGATTCCTGGCCTCGTGTTTTCATGAAATGGCAAAGAGTAGGAGACTGATTTTAAGCCCCAGGAAGGGAAGGTGATCAGTAATAATGCACAAGAGAACTCCCAGGATAACAGGAGGAATAGAGGGGAATAACCACACATGGTCACATCGGCAAATACAGAGAAAGGAGAAAGATAAGGAACAAGGTAAATTAATAAGGATAAAAATCAAGCATATTGGCCATTACACTAAACACAAGAGGACTGACCTAGTCCATTAAAAGACAGTGAGTGTCAGATTGAACAAAAACACAATCCCTAGACTATATTCTGTGTACAAGACACACTTAAAATATATAATAAAGAAAACTTGAAAATAAAGGAATGAATGAAGATATGCTAAGTCTATGAAAAGCAAAAACAAGAAAAGAAAGGGAAGCAGAGTGGCAAGACTCGTGTAAAGTAAGGAGGAATATATAGTGAAGAGCATTCAAAAAGATAGGGATGGACAGGGAGATCATAAGGCACCATTCACAGAGAAGTTATTTTAAACGTACATAAAATGGCACCTCTGTTTAGACCAAAAGTGCATTAGTGTTGAGAGGAGGGCACAGCAGGTAACATGGGCTTTTGAGCCTTCTCCCAGCATCTCAAAGGGAACAATGCTGGTGAGTTATTTTTGACCAGTATGAATAAGTAAATTATTTTAGACAGAATATTAATGTTTCAGAGCACTTTTCTACCAAGAAATAAGCAGACTGGAGGGTAACATTGACCTTACAAAGGTGAGAAAAAAGAGTTTACTATTTTTTTCATCATTAGGTAGTTTCCAGCAGAATCTCTGAAATGACTTAGTTTATGTTTGCTTGAAGCCAAAGCAGTTTACCAGTTCATTTAAGTCGATGGAAAGTATAACTTAAACCAGGGCTTTCTTTATGTATGTGTAGTGGTTGCTTATCAGTTGGTTGATGCACTTTTTACTTTTCCACCAATATTTCTGGAAGAAGATGTGACTACAGCTACTGGATCTGACCCATCTCTTCCCCCACAGCCCACCCTGACACTCTCGCTTGGGTTCTGGGCCAGGCTGCCTGGGACTGAATACTTACAGGCTGTGAGAATTTAGGCAGATTACTTTGCTAATCTGTAACACAAGAATAATAATTATAGTATCTACCTCCTAAAATGGTTGGGAGCCTTAATGAACTAATTGTAAAGGGATTCTTGGCATATGGCAAAGTTACAGTAAATGTCAACTATGATTACCAGTGCTGCAACAGGTGAGTTGTAAAGAAGACAGTTACCATGTGGGCAGGGGCATGGGTGTATCAATGTTTTCACAGCTGTAGCTCAGCATTTAAAGATTAACAATTAAAAAGTGAAACTATCTTGTTGTCTCAAGCCCTCAGACCAGAATGGCATGGGGATTTATACAAGCACGGCCAAATCTTCATTCCAGACAGGTCCATGGTCCACAGAAAACATAGAATGATATTTTAAAGATGGAGTTTTCTAAGAGAAATATAAACCTTCTAGTTCACCTGCTTTTTGAATTAAGAAGAGGCTTCATCAAACCTCACGCAAGAGACAGAATAAATACTAAAATATGTTTGTCCTCCATGTCATCTTCAGCAAATGGCCTGGGAAGATAAACAAAGAGATAAGAATGAGGACGGCTGGAAGTGGGATAAAAGGAGAGGGGAAGAGGCAGAAGAGACGTGTCTGGAGGGAAGGAAGGAAATGGATCTCCTGCACCCTCAGGGCTGGCCTGGATCTTCGCAGTCCTCTTTGGGGAGATTTTACCAGTGAGGAAAAGACTCAGAGCATTTCACTGACGTGCTGTAGTGGGTTTTGCAGTCAGGCTGACTAAGCTTGACATTGGCCTCAGGCAAGATACTTCAAGGTTCTGAGCTTCAGTTCCCTCATAGGTAAAATAAGAACGATGATAACAATAACGGCTTCCAAGGTTTGGGTGAAGATCAAATGTGACAACACAGATGACGCGCTTAGCGCAGAGAGGACCTGCTAGAGGATGGTAATGGGGGTGAAGTCAGTGACAATATGGTGGGCCAAATTGTTTTGAATAAAGAGCAGATGGTTTGACTCCAGCCCACTTTTTGCATTGGGCAAGGTCTTTTCTTCTGAGAGAGAGAGAGGAACAGATAGAAAGGAGAAAGGCTCTGAAGGTGAGGTGAAGCCAGAAGCTTCTCCTGCTGGGGGTTGGGGCACCTCACAACTTTGTCACCTGCTCCTTGGGTGGCCGTTGGCCCCACCCTAGCCTTGGCTGGGCTTTAGGTTCCCTCAGTGGCAAGCAGGCTCTGGCCTGCCTGGACACAGGCCTGCAGAGAGGTTGGGCCAACAAGACCCCTGCCTTCCCCCCACCCACCCATGAAAAAGCCACTGGGCCCCAGGGCTCTGTCCCAGGGTCAAATGGCATTTCTCCTTCCATGGAGGAAAGCACTCTGCTTGCTAGTCAGGAAAGTGTGGCTTCTATGTAGAAATTTCTATTTTTTTTTTTTTCAAGATAAATTATCATGGACCAAGGTTCTTTCTGTATAGCCCCAAATCCTCTTTAATGCTTGTAGCAGTTTGGCATTGTTTATGAATTCCAAAAATAGATATTGGATTATGTTTGTGAACTGTTCTTTTCCTCTGGGCCTATTAGATTATATTGGATTCAGAGGTTCACTTGATTAAATTATAATTAGGGCTTTGATTGGTCCACGTTAGTAGGAAATTGAGTCCCCACCCCCTTGGTGGGTGGGGAACTCACAGAGTAAACTACACGGCAGAGAAGAGAGTGGAGTTTTAATGCTGGAGCCCCTGGAAGTAAGCACACAGAGGAGCAGAGCATCTGTGCCTGGAGAGAATTGAGTCCCAGAGAGAGAAACAGAGCAAGTCACTGGATAGTCTACAGCTGGCCTTGTGGAGCAAGCAGGGCAGCTCAGCCCGGAGAGAAACAAGCCCTGGGAAGAGAGGACCCAGGAAGCCTGATCTCTTGGCAGACGTTGGCAGCCATCTTGCTCTAACACGTAGCAACAGACTTTGGTGAGGGAAGTAACTTATGCTTTGTGGCCTTTTAACTGTAAGCTTCTACCCCAAATAAATACCCTTTATAAAAGCCAACAGATATCTGGTATTTTGCATTGGCACCCCTTTGGTTGACTACTACAATGTTATATAAGCTTGAAAGTGTATAAAAAGCAACTCTGAACAGTTCTCCGAAAGCCCCCCTTTTAAAAGTGATTTCTCTGAAAGCACCAACCAGTCTTCTACTGCACAGTAGAGTATGTGTTCACTCCCTTTGCACTTTAAGGGGGGGCACACTTCATGTAGAAGGAGATGCAAGATTTATAGGTTATACAGAGGTTCACCTGTGTGAAGTTTTCTGACCTCTATTTTTTCCCTTCTATCTATATTCATCTTCAAAACAAAAATCAAAACCCACACCAAAAATCTAACTCCCAAAACAAAGCAAACAAAAATCAAATAAAAATGCAAACCCTTTCTATCAGGAGATTGATAGCCAACACACAAATGTGCACACAGCCCTGTGGGGTTTGTTTAGCCACATTATATAATGCAGAAAGTTGCCATGTTAATAAACAGTTTTATGTCAACAGCTTGGCAGCCCTCAGAATGAGGTCTCTTTTCAGAAATAACCAACCGGGTGATAATTCTTGAATCACCTCCACCATGAGCCAGGAGACATTTGAGCGTCAAGTTGGGCTTGTGGCATTTGCGAGGAAGACTGCCAGGATAATACCTGACACGCGGGGAGATGAAACGCAAAGAAATGGCTCCTGCTGGGCAGGGCTGGAGAAAGCCCAGCAGGTGTGGGCGCCGAGGTGTGGAGGGCGGGGAGAGAGTGATGGGGAAACAGAATAATGGTCGTGAGCTCAAAAATGACAGTTTGGCCTTCAGATTATTTTTTGCAACCTTTTTGCCATCCTTTGGATATGATGTGCCTGGCGGCATGAAACCATATCCAACTGTAATTTAACTGTAATTCTGATTCCTCTTCTAATTGCCAAGCAAACAGGGCTAGTCCCTCCTTTAATTCAGAATTACCTCTTCATTAAAGCCCTCCTTGATAAGCTACCATCAGGTTCAGTCACTTCTACCCCCGTAGAACTTGTGTATCTGTCTACCTATAGCACCCATGCTTCAATATTTTATATTTCTGTTTCTCTTTGTCTGGGATAGAAGTACCCTTAGAATATTCTCTTTACGTACAAAATTAATTCCCACACCATGTTCTGCCTAAAACACTCTAAACATTCAAAGATCTCAATAAATGCAGTTGATAAATTTTGACTCTGTGAAGGACATGATTTTTATTTGAGTCTACTAGGAATATAAATAATCTACCTCAGGTGTGTGGATGAATGATTTAAAAACAATCCATCATACTTCTTTTTTTCTGGATTCAACTCCTTTATGAGCATCTCCATTTGCGAGTGCAGAGAATCTGAATGAAATATGGCTTCCTTCCCTCTTCCTCAAGTGCCAACAGCTTCCAGGAGAAAAGGCCAAAACTAGATGCCAAAGGCCCCTACCCAGCAGCACCTCACAAGAAGAGAGGCTGTGCACCGACTCGATGTGAAAGGCGGATTCTAACAAAGTTTGCAGTTGGCTTCACTTCTGCAAGTAGCCTCAGCAAGCTTTTTCCTTCAGTGTGTTTCCTGGTAGTAGGATGGAATAAACTGGATTCATGTGGGACTAAATGGTTGACCAACTGTATTAGGTTTGGAAATAAAAATGTTGGTCAGCATTGGTACCAAAGCTAAGAATGACGTAGAATTTTAGGTTGAGGTAGAGCTCTTATTTGCCTGTTTGCTCTCCGATGAATTCCCTACCCTTCTGCTCTGCCCTCTGCCTCAGGGAACTACATTTCCCAGGATCCCTTGCCCTCCGGCTTCTGGGTAGGTTTGGCCAATGGAAAGCATTGATAGTCAGGGAACAGGAAGCCAGGGTATTTCTTCCTGTGCACCACTGACCCCATGCTCCCTGCTGGGGGTGGCACCTTGACAGCAGTGGCTGTATTCCAGAATCTGGGATTTTGCCTCTTTTGGACAGACCAGCCTCTGTCTCTTATAATGCAACCTCCCCTCTGTCCCTTGGCCCTCGATCCTGGGGGAGGTAATAGCTTCCTGCAGTAACCAATCCCTACGTCGCTCCTAAGCTCTTCCATCACCTGCGTATCCAATGCCCAAGATTAAATTAGCTCTGACTGAGATACCTTCTTTTCTCCTCATTGGACCCCGTCTCATACAAGGATGAGGTCCAGAGAAGTTAAGTCATTTCCCTGAGTTCACTGCCAGGTAGAAGTGGATCCAAGGCCCCAATCTGAGTCTCTTGACAATCAACCTGTACCGTGTGGACTGTGGTCTATGAAATTGGGCTAATTGGTAAGTAGCTAATTCACCTCTCTTATCCTTACCCCTATATCATTTACCAACATGAAAATGGAGAGTAGATATGATATATATATTCCAAATACTTCATTTTGGTGAGTAAAAATGCAATGCCAGGGATTCTTTTCAAGGAGCATGTTAGAGATTTCTTGTTGCCATTTTCACTCTCCCTCCCCAATGCTCTGGTGATTGTGTTTTGAGCAGAACGGTGGTCTAAGGAGGTTGTCGGGGAGCAAAGGGGTGAGAAACGAGTCCTGGACAATAGGGAAAACTGAAGAAGCCTCCCCCCACCCCTACCTCCTTGAATAATCAGACTCAGGATTTTTTCTTTTTTGACAATGAAGTCAGTAGTCCTGACACCCCCAGGCTGCCAGGCCCCGGGAATGGAAACCCTGCGTGCAGCAAATGGGGCTGGCTGTGAAAGACCACCCACTGCTTCCGCTCAGCTCCTGGTGCCCCTCAGCCCTGACCTGGTGAGACCCCCTCAAGGGGCGAGAGGAGAGTTCAGGCTCCAGGACCCATTTAGTCTCATCTGCTCTGTGGAGCCTGAAAACAGGGGAACTAATTAGTGCCTGCCAATGAGGGTGCTAATTAGACCCAACCATGGCGCTGTGGGTTTTTTTGGGGGGAGGGGGAGGCTCCATTTACCTGGCAAGGGATTTTTTTCTCCTTTGAAAGAATTCAGCAGTGTGTGAACAAGGACCTCTGATTTAAAAAGGGACTATAACTATGAAGCTGATGGCAGAAAAGTGAGGAAATGATCTGGGCTCCCATTATTCAGAGTTTTCCAGTCAGAATCAATACACTGGGGTAGCGCCCCCAGCATAAGCTGGGGCTCGGCAGGGAAGAGTCAGCAGCAGGCACCTTGAGCCAGGGCGGCCCATTTTACCCAAAGACAGGCTTTCAAGTCTCACAGTGATTTTTAGGGCTGGGAATATGTCATACGTCTTTGAAGAACTTAAAAAACAATGATTATATATCATCAAGGAAATAAAAAATGAAATCACACTGAGATGCTACTATAAACCCTCTAGAATGTCAAAAATTCAAAACACAAAATTTGGCAATGACATGAATCAACCGCAATTCTCTGGTATGGACATATCTGGACATATCACTTTGAAAAACTGTGTGGCAGTTTCTTACAAAGTCAAACATATGTCCATCCTTTGACCCAACAAGTCCATTCTAAGGTATTAATTCAAGAAAAAGGAAAACAGATGTCACAAAAAAGCTTGCAGGCAAATACGTACAACAGCTTTATTCACAAGAGCTAAAAATTGGAAAGAACACAAATGTCCGTTAACAGCTGAATGGGTAAACAAAAAGTGGCATATCTATACAATGAAATACTACTCAGCAATGAAAAGGAATACATTGCTAATACATGCCACAATATAAGTGAATCGCAAAAATACACTGAGTGGCAAAATCAGACACAATAGTATATAGCACATGACCATACCTGACCTTCTAAAACAGGCAGAACTAGTCTCAGATGGAAAAAAAATCACAGCAGTGGTTGTCTGGAGGGTGGCAGGAATTAACGGGGAAGGACCTGAAGGGACTTTGTGGAGAGATGAAAATGTTTTATGTCATGCTAGGGAGGTGGGTTATGTGGGTGTATCCATGTGCAAAACTTTTAAAGCTAAGACTGGTTCATTTCAGTATGTGTAAATTTTACTTCAAAGCAAAAAGAAAATGTCCTCTCAAGAGGGTATTGTACTGGGCACCTTAGAAAGGAAAGCAGAAACCTCAATAAAGTGGATTAATAATCCAATCACAGATGTATAGTGAAAGCCGGCAGTGAATAGGCAGAGATTTCTTGGTGGATAGGACATCAAGACCAAGAGAGAAGCAAGAGGCATCTTGGGCACAGACCCATTTGTCACCTATGTGCACTGTGAAGCAAAGCACTTGGCGAACAATTGGAAAAGACTGGGGGGTTGACAAAAACACTCCCTGACATAGACTATCATCAGTTATCAAAGCCATGCCTCGATGTGGGACAACTTTCTCTGCTGTGAGTACTGTACCGGATGACCAGCGGGGTTGGAGAGGGGAGTTGGGCAGGCTGGAACTCAGAGGCATCAAGCCACGCGCAGCCTGTAGGAGCCCCCGTCATTTGCAAAGCTTTGGGCAGGAAACAAGAGGTCTCTCCAAACCTTGAAGTATAGGAACCAGCACACAGGGAAGTTTTGTGGAAAACCAGGCTCCAGTCAAGAACTTGTGAAGGAAAACAAGAATGGTAATAATATAGCATTTTGGATTTTTGAGAAGAAGTATGTCCAGGCCTGACACCTGCCCTACCTTCTCCTCTGCAGTTTATGGGAGCCTGCCCTGAACTGGGTGCAGGTAAGTGAGGCTGTCTCTGACCCTCCACTCACAGAACTGACAGTTCTAAGGGTCGGTGCTGAGGAGAGTCACAGCAGTGGTAGCAGTGGCCGTACACTGTGTAAGTGGAAAATCATAATGACAGCTAATATTTAGGGAGCTTCCTCTCTCAAGAAATACTCCCCCAAATCCTCCATCTCATCGATAAGGAAACAACTTTAAATCGGTAAAACAACTAGCTAATGGCTTCCTATTTCACACCCAGACACAAAAAGCCAATCTGTCTTCACTGCTTACCTGACCTCACATAATCTGGTGCCTGACTCCCTTTCCTATCTCATCCCAAGACATTCTCTCTCTCCCTTCCAATACTGTCCAAACTCACCAGCTGTGGTAGGCAGAGAGGTGAGAGGGCCCCTGGGTGGACATCCTGTCCAATTCCCTCCCCTGCCTGTGGGCAGGACTGTGAATGGGATGGACATCACTCAGGTGATGAGGCTACATGATATGTATGGCAAGGGTGCTAGAACAGTCACCCCAGTGATTATGTCATGTTATATGAGCCTGGGAGAGAGACTCTCCCGCTGGCTTGAAGAAGCAAGCTGCCATGCTGTGAGAAGGCCATATGGGCCTTTAGTTGCTACAAGTGACTACTGGTCGCCAGTCAGAAAGCAAATGGCCACCTCAGTCTACAGCCTCTCAATTCTGACAACCTGAATGAGCTTGGAAGAGGTCCCTGGGCTCCAGATGAGAACACAACCTAGTGTACATCTTAATTTCAGCCTCGTGAGGCCGTGGGTGGAGAACCTAGCTTCACCATGCCTGGACTTCTGATTTACAGGCACGGGGAGACAATAGTGGGTGTTGTTTCAAGCCACTAAGTTTGTGGTTATTTGTTATGCACCAGTAGGGAAACAAATACACCAGCTTTTTTCTGATTTTCACATACGATGAGGTCTTCCTTGCCACTGAGCTTTTGTACACGCTGTGCTCCTTTCTACCCCACACTCCACCTTCCCCAGGGGTTTCCCTCTTGCCCTTCAATTCCCTACTGATATGTACTCTTTTCAGAAAGCCATTTTCTGGCCATCCTCCATAAAGAAAGTCCTCCTCACCATGCACACGTTTGCTCTCCATCACTGCTCCACCTTATTTTCCTTCAGACTGTGGACCACAGTTTGTTCACTTGTTTATTATTTGTCTCCCCACCCCCCCCCGGCCCCCAAGAATAAAGGTGAGAGCAGGCCCACATCGGCCCTGCCCACCACTGTCACCCCTGGGGCCTAGCACCTCCTTAGGAGTCACCTTCCGGAACTGCCCACTCAGACTGACCAGTGAGGGGGGTGGATGGACCCTTGGCCAGCAGTGACTGCAAATGCAGTAGGAACAAAGGGAAAATTACAGGAGAGAAAATTGATCGTCAAGCTGATCTTTAAACAAGTTTCCTCTATAATCTATTTTGATTCACATAAAATCCCATGAGATTGGACACGTGTTTAAATACAGGAAATTCAGGGCCCAAAGAAGTCAAATAACCACCTATTCAAGCCATGATTTCTTCACCCCAAGTCGAGGTCTCAGAATTCCAGTTGGGGAAGTGGAAAGCTGGGTGAAGGTTGATGAGAGAAAGGTAAGACGAGACTGGCCCGGTCCAGCAACTGGGCTGACACCCTTGCTCTCTGGGCAGTGCTGGCATGGGGGGTTTGGGGGTTTGTGTGGGAAAGTGAGAAAGGCTTAGGAGTTATGGGCTGGTTAGGGGGTAGTTCTAGTCCACCAGTAGCAATTTTGATCCACGCTTATTCCTCTACCCATATTCAGGATACCAGCTAAGAACATAGGCTTAGAGTTCCACAAGGTGTGTGGACCTTGGAAAATTCTTAAGCTGCTCTTTGTCTTTTTTTTTTTTTTTTACTTTATTTTATATTAGCAAACAGGGATAGCAATAATAACTTCAACATAGCATTGCATAAGGATTATGAGTTAAGGTAAATGCTTATGATAGAGTCCTGCATAGAGCAGTGGTTCCCCGAGTGTGGTCACTTGACCAGCTGTTCCATCACCTGGGAAATTGTTAGAGCTGTAGGCCCTTGGGCCCCACACAGACCTACTGAATTGGAAACTCAGGGATGGGACTCTGCAATCCCTATTTTAACAAATCATTTAGACAATTCTGATGCAGCTTAAGTTTGAGAACCCCTGGTTAGAGTGGGTACTCAGTAAGTATTGATGACTACAATTAGTGCTAGTTTGAGAAGTATTATTTTAAGACTCCTTAAGAAGTAAAAGATGCAAACTTCAGACCCTTATTTCCTAGGGCAGAACCCTGGTTGCCTTGCTGGGGAACAGAGAAGGGAAAGATCTGATGCTGACTCCGGCTGTCCCCCCAGGGCCCCAGTTTCCTCAGTTGTAAGCTAAGTGGGCTGCACTAGAGGGTCCCTGAGACCCCTCCTCCCTCTGGCAGTGTGTGGCTCTGTGTTCTTTTCAGAACTCAGAATTCTGACCTGCATACTTTGTGAAGGCCAAAGACAAAGGTCACCAAGCAGGGCAGCCAGTCCATGATCTTTACGTGGGCCGTCCAGAGATGATCTTTAGAAATGCTTTTCAGTCTCCCTACGCCAGCACTTCAAAAACCAGAGTCAACTCAAAATGCTGCTCTCAGATACTTCTGGAGAATATAGAAATTCTCAAATGTCATCTACCCAGAATCCAGCGTAAATCTTAGTGATGTATTTATATAGATCATTTTGTTTTAGATGAAAGTATTTGATATACCATACGAACCGTAATGCAATCAAAGCAGGAAGCACTCACTCTGAATTAGCCATTTTGATGTATTATTCTAATAGGGTATTATTTTTAAACTACCACAATATTTTAATTACATTCTCAGCATGAATCATTATGTACCTTAGTGAAAAAGCACTTCTGACTATAATTGCACACTGCAGTCCCATGTTATAGTCGATGAACTTAAATCCTGAAATGGATTGACATACAGAATACTGATCAACAGCTGCTCCCACCAAGTACCTCTGTGAGACGTAGCTTGACTTTTCTTGCAAGGTGCTTTCTTTGCCATCCTTCCTTTTTTTTTCTCCCCTCCCTCCTCCCTCCCTCCCTCCCTCCCTCCCTTCTTCCCTCCTTCCCTCCTTCCTTCCATTCAACAATCTTTATTAAACACCCATCAAAAGCCAGTCATTCTTCTAAACCCTGGGGACACCAGCAAAACTTCATGCCTTCACAGAGCTTACATTCGAGCATAGAAAACACATTCTTAACAATGAATCAGTAAATTACACCATCTGCCAGATGTTGATACCTGCTATATAGATAAATAAATCAGAGACGGGGCTAGGGAGCCACAGGGAGAACGGGGCTCAGCGGAAGAGGTGTAATTTTAAAATGGTTGACTGGGGAGGCCTGACTGAGAAGGTAACATTTGAGCAAAGAAATTCAAACACCACATTAGACAAAAGCTTGCTCCTCTTCCTACCAGACTGAGGAGCGCTACGGGGTTTGCTTCCATTTCGAAACCTCATTGCAGAAAACAGCCAGGGCAACCCAGAACTGCTCCATCAAAAGGCACTTGAGTAAATTTTGAAACATCTGGGGATTGGAAAAGGACACCTCTCTCCTGTATTATTACCCATTTTCCTGTTCCATTTATGGGTGAATATTAAGGCACTTTAAGGACAGCCATAATAGAGGTGACAGTGGTCTGTGTGCAAAGAGTCAATGGCAGTTCAAACAGCCCAAGGATGTAATATTCCTCGATGCAGTCTTCAGCAGTCATTGCAGCCAAATTATGTGTCATTTCCTGAAGTGCAGTTCCTCCTAAAACACGAGTTGAGATTCTCTCACATGCTTTTCACATAGCAATGTGGAGTCAGTTCAAGGAGAGTTCAGAGGTTGGTGCTTTCTTTGCTGGAACATCTCTGGGTTATTGCTTCAAATGGCAACCACCAGAAATGACACTGCTGGGCAGATAGGTTTTTTCCTCTGAGCAGAAGCAGCCCTCCAGGGGCTTACTGTGAGTCAGAGAAGGCCAAGGGTCTGCCCATCCAGAGTGCCAGGTGTACCCAGTGTACCTGGATGGGGACTGAGGACCTCTTCCTGTGGGTTCTTCATCCTGGAGAGGGGCCGAGGAAATGCTGACACAAACTGCTCTGCAGCACCTCTCATGCCCTCCTCTGGGCTCCACCAGCACATGGCCTCACAGCACTTTATCCACCAGCCACTACACACTAAGCTCCCTGAGGGCAGGAGCAACACCTCTCTTACTTTTGTATCCTGCCTTAGTATCGTTACTTCAGGTGCCTCCCTTGGAGATTCTGGCCCAGGAGATCTTAGGTGGAGCCTGGGAAAGCTGCTTTTAATATGGCCTGGGTAAATATTATAAGGAAAATTTGGAAAAGCTGACATATTGGACAACACTTCCAAATTGTCAGGCAGGTTCAAGCCACCTATAAACTCTAGCCTAGGGCTAGACTATTCCCAAATAGAAATATGTGCATGCGTGTGTGTGTGTGTGTGTCTTTTTCAGAGAAGGAATGCGAGTGGACAGCTCACAGCCTGCCACTTTGGAAACATTGTCAAGGGACATGGCGCTAGATGGAGGGACCAGGGGACGTTCCTGGCCTCCTTCATGGGGAACCCAACTTGGAACCAATCCTATTTGAGATAGCAATACCAGTATTAGGAACACCAAGAGAAGTGGAGAATAGAGGTGATTATTTTTGCTACTAAAGAGAATACTAAAGGGCCCGGCTAGATAGCTCAGTGGATAAAGAGCGCGCTGGGGTACCACATGGGAGGCCCTGGGTTCGGTTCCCGGGGACCTCTCTGAGCTGGCAGACGGCCTTGAGAAAGGCAAGCCGCCGTGGGTGGGGCAGAGCCGCTGTGGGCAAGGCAAGAAGCCGCCACGGGCAGGGCGGAGCCCCCACGGGCATGGCAAAGTCACCCGTGAAAAAGCGGAACCACCGCCTGCTAAGCGGAAGCCGGCAGCCCGCAAAAACATGGAGGACTGCTGCCCGCAAAACATGGAGCGGAGCCGCCCGTGAAAACGGAATGGAGCCACCCATGAACGGA